>CAKMRH010000006.1:0-85992 GCA_928085145.1 Nezara viridula | reverse complement strand
TTTTTAGGGCGTAGGTAGGGAATGCAATAAGTCCTGAATAAAAATGTTCACAATTAAATCATGGTGTCTCTGGTGGATCTAGAGAGGGACGAGCTTTCAGGCTAAAATCCTCCCCCCTCCCCTTAAAAATAGATTTTTTTTATTGGCCCATAATGGTTTCTATTGAATGATCTGATATCAATACTTAAACAGTATCAATATGTATAGAACAGAAACATTTTATTGGCTTAATATACATCGTAGAAATGGAGTCTGGCCCATTTAGTGTTAGTAGGGATTAGTTTTATAACTAGAAGAAAATAAGTAAATAAGTATAGTACAATGAGACAAAAAACAAAAATATTTTTATATGACAAACATCATAAATACTTTTATGATTTCAAATATTTTCATATTTCAAATATTCCCACATTTTATATATTCCAAATATTTTTACTATTGATATATAAATATTTTTATATAATATATATCATAAATGAGATATCATAATGAATAAAAATACATGTATACCAAAGAAGGTTTACTAAGCAGAACACAACTAAGCAGAGATCTTAGGATTAAACATGTTGATACAAATAATAATAATTTTTAAAAGGCACCCAAATTATGAATAAATACACGTACGACCACGGACACATGAACACATGCCTGACCTAAAGATGAGAGTTTGTACTAGTATTGATAGAATCACAAACACTTATAATAAAATAAAATATTTTATTCAACAAGATTTTTTAAATCTAACTAACACTCCAGTATCAAGTGCTTTAGACCGTTATTGATAAGTTGGCCGCACCACTTGCAGACTTCGTTTGTATTTATAACGTACGTAATGTTCCCATGGAGCAATTTTCGATGGTCACTACCCAATATGAGTTCTTTTTAAATTATAAATCATATACTCTTAATAAACGTAAGCACCTGCCAAGAATGAATTATCCAACGATTTTCGCTATAAAATATTATCATTTTTGTAATAACATTTTTTTTTTTTTACTAGTCTTTCAAGGACCACTTATATATCAATTTATTTATTTCCAATATTCTTTTCTTCTACTTAGGTGTATTATTTTTTTTTTTTTTTATATTTAAGCCAACATTACATGGATGTTTTCGCTTCAAAATCCTACTACGACGTTTCGGCTCGTCGAGCCATTTTCAATTCTAAAACAATTTTTCGATTTACAATCATATCTTATATTATTTTGATAATTATATCAATTATTATTATATCTAATCTTTGATACCTTCGAAAAAGCTCACCTATTTCAAAATATTAAATTTTTATAATTAACTATCATGTACTTTTCCATTAAATTTCTTATGTAAAATAGATGCGTCTTCTCATGTTAATTTTTAACTATTATACCACGATATTATTATAAAAATTTATTCTTATATAATATTAAATAACCATATTATGTGTGTCAGCCCACATGTTGTCAATTTCATTGTTATTGAGAGCCTTGTTAATATTATAGTAGTGAGGAAGATTATATATATATATACATTTTTATACATCCGAATAAAAATATTTAAATTCTCATGGTGGAATGATAAAAAATGATATACAAATGGAGCTACAAATACAATAATACAAAGAAACAGTGAGGGATATTATGTATAAATAGACAAATGTAATATTTGTGACTGGGACTTCGAGATGTATAATTATATAATATGTAATGTTTCTCACAGCTTTGCTGACTTAGGGTGGTTCTTCCCCTCCTTCCGAAGGCGATATTTCCTGGGCACATTCCTTTACCAAATAACCAATAATCATCGTCCGTCTTACGCATACAATTCAAGTCATCAATCCACACCCTCTCCACAAGATCACGTCCCTCTGACCTTTACACCCTTTGCCACAGATCTGCCTCATTTAAACATACCTTTGTTGTACGTACCACTGTAGTCTGGAATTTCATCCCACTAAAAGTCCTCCATGTACCATCCTTATCCAGATTTAAAACCCTCTTATTCCAATTACTGTTAACAATTCAATCTGACGCTGGCTTATTATATACTATGTAACAAGATTTTAATTTTCTTTATACATTTTTTTTTTCTTCTGATTTGAGTATGAAACAGAATTTCGATCACCTTTCATAAAGCATTGTGAGTAGCTATAATTTTTTTAATGTTTTTCTTAACACTTAACATGGCTTAACACTTAACTTCTTCCTATTTATAAGCTTTTATTTATTTGAAATATATTTTATTTAAAAGTATTTTATTTTTGCTTAACTTCCACACATTCCTCTCTATGTGTGTGTATATATATATATATATATATATATATATATATATATATATATATATATACATTTTTTTTCCTCCTCGTAATCTATCGCTTCATAGGTAGATCACAATACTTGTCTAAATACTTTTAATACACAATACTTTTAAAATACCTTTATATTTTTTTCACTTAAACTTCTTAAGGAACAGATGTAAATCATTTATTTACTCTATTTTGTGTTTTATGTTTATATTTTATCACTAAAATGGTTTGCCTATAAAACTTATTTAGCGTTTCTTTTTAATTTTAGTTAGTTTTTGTTGTGGTTTTTAATATATTGTGATATGGTATCCCTAGTACCCATCTGCTTGCCTTAATATCTCCTGAAAGCTATGTAAATGCTTATTTTATTGCTTAGATTTTATGTATTCTTTATTGTAATATGTCATCTGGCCAGATTTATTGTTAATTGGTATGAAAAATATAGTTATTCTTAAGGGAACTCGCTCCAGAATAAACATGATTTTCTATTATATTTATATATATATATATACTACTGTAAATCACAACTTATTTTTAGAGATACAAATTATTTAATAATAAGGGTAAAAATATTTTTATATTGAGTTAGCGTCATTTTTTTATTCTTTTTTCATAATAGCAGCAGCCTGCAAAAAATACTTTGGTTTTAGTGGCAATCATTATCATCTATAACATTGATAAATTTTATTCATAGTTAAAAACTGTTGATAAATCCATCACAAAAAAAAAATTTTATTTATTTTTTTTTTTTTATTTTTTTTTTTTTATTATTTCAATGAAATTTACAACTGTATTACATAGAGAATACAATAAGTAAATGAGAAATTTGTAACATGGCATGTACAACATGAAGAGAAACTACCCATTGGTAGAACTCAAATTAAAGTTCTATATTCCCGAGGCCATCTTCTTTTCAGACGCCTCGGAGGGTTATCAGGGATCGAGGAGGAAGCAAGGTTTGAAACGAGAGGATTCGGATGATTCTGCAGTTTGTTATGGAAGGAAAGGTATCTGGATTGGGCCAGATCGGAAACATATGGAACATTAAGGTCTTTATGGATGATTTTATTTGTGACAAAGTAAGGAGCGTTGAGGATTTTACGAAGGATTTTGGATTGTAAGGATTGGATACGAGAGGAATTCGATGGTTTAGTGGAGCCCCAAAGCTCAATTCCGTAAGTCCAAATAGGTCTTATTATTGTCATATATACGAGTCGTTTATAATTGATTGAAAGCTTAGATCGTTTGTCTAGTAAGTGCTGCAGTAGTCGAAAACGTCGGGCGGTTTCTAGTCGTTTCAGTCTGGTATGGGGGTTCCAAGTGAGTCGTTTGTCAAGGTGGAGTCCTAAGTAGCGGATTTGCTCAACAGGAATAAGTGGAGTATTATTGAAGGATACTGTAGGACAAGAGGTCATAGGTTTACGACGGAGGGTAAAAGTGATTTGATGGGATTTGTTGGAATTTATTTTTATTCTCCAATTTTTACACCATTCTTCAAGGCTTGTGATATGTGATTGAAGAGTTTGGGATGCAATTAAAGGATCGTTATTAACTGATAGGATACACGTGTCATCGGCATAGGTGGTGATGACAGTGTTGGATTGGGTTGGGATGTCAGCTGTATAAACTGTGTAAAGGATAGGACCTAGGATACTACCTTGAGGAACACCGGCAGACTGAGTAAAAAGAGATGAATAAGCATTGTTATGATTGACTTTGAAGTATCTGTCAGTAAGGTAGGAACGTATAATGAGGAAGTATGTAGGTGGTAGGAATTCACGGAGTTTGTACATCAGTCCCGGATGCCAGACTCTATCAAACGCCTGTTCAACGTCGAGAAAGACTCCCGTGCAGTACATTCCGCGCTCCAATGCAGAGGAGACTACATCTACCACACGATGGCATTGCTGAATAGTGGAGTGGGATGTGCGGAATCCAAATTGGTGATCTGGGATAATGTGTTTAGAGTCTAGGATGGGATACAGGCGTTTTAAAATGAGTTTTTCCAGGATTTTGCCCATAATGGGTAAAAGGGAGATAGGACGGTAAGAGGATGGGTGTTCTGGCGGCTTTGTGGGTTTAGGTATCATTTTGACAATGGATAGTTTCCAAGAGTCAGGAAAATATGTGGTGCGGAGTACAGCATTAAATATATAGGTTAGGAACAATATGGCTTTTTTAGGAAGACATTTTAGGATCTGGGAGGTGATTAGGTCATGGCCAGGAGCTTTGCGAGAAGGTAATCTATTAATGATATTGGATATTTCTGAAGGATGAAATGCTTTAGGTGGAGGAGTCAATTGGAGTGGGGTATCCAATTCTGCTTCAATAAACTCAAGGTGGGTTGGATTAAGGATGTCTGGGTGTGGATTAAATGTTTTTGAGAGGTGTTGAGCAAATATTTGAGATTTTTCATCATCAGATCTGGACCAGGTTTGGGTTTCAGTAATAAGTGGGTGGTTAAAATCTTTGAATTTAAGGAGTTTTTTAGTGGTCAACCATAGTGATTTGTCACAAGTAGTAAGTTTTTCTGTCATGTTATGTAAATTTTGAACTTTGTATTTTCTAATTTCAGCTTTTAGTTGGTTAGTTAATTTGTTGTAATATGTCTTATCTGATGGATATCTAGTCCTGTGCCACTTCGATCTTGCTCTGCGTTTTTCCCTTAATAAGATACGAATATGCTGCGGCAAATTTGTCTGTTGGGAGTTGTCAGTTTTATTGGTAGATGTATTATTCTTTATTTTGTCACTTATAGATGTAGTAAGTTCTTTTATGGCTGTGTCAATATCACGTTTCGTCTTAAGTGGAATATTTAGGTCCAATTTATTTTCCAGGTCTTTACGAAAATTGTCCCAATTTACTCGTCCTGTAATCAGTGTAGGAGAGGACGAGGGCTTAGGAGCGAAGGTTGTGTGTAATGAAAGCAGAACTGGAGAATGATCTGAGGAGAGGTCATCCAGGGATTTTATTGTGACATGGGAAGAGGAAATTTGGGAGGTGACAAATATGTCGAGGATATCAGGGCGTTTTTTGAGGGATGTTGGCCAATAGGTAGGATTCATAGGAGAGAGGACAGAGTAACTATTGGAAGTTGAGACAGAAGATAGTATGTTACCACGGGAGTTGGATGATCGACAACCCCATCGTTGGTGTTTAGCATTGTAGTCTCCTCCAGCAATAAAGCGCGATCCGAAGGATTGAAATAAGGATTCAAGTAAGTTATAGGTAAGAGTATGACCGGGAGGACAGTATACAGCTGAGAATGTTAAATGGAAAGGACGAGTTGAAATGATAACCGAGGTTGCTTGAATAGCCTCCGTTGGAGCAGAAGGAATGAGAGAATGGGATAAGGATTTATGGATAAGGATGCAAGAACCGGCATGGGAAGTGTTGTCGGGGTGGTCTGATCTATAAGTGATATAGTCACGTATGTAGAAATATGAACGTCGAGTGAAGTGAGTTTCTGTGAGTAGAGCAATATCAATGTGATAGTCATGAAGAAAAATGTCGAGTTCGTCTCGGTGGTTTTGTAGTCCGTTAGCATTCCATAAAAGAACAGCTAGGGGCTTAGTGCTCATCGTGAGAGATTGAAGGGAATTTCGGTAAGGATTCTTGTGAGGAGGGTAATTAGTGGCTTGATAGTCTCTTGGAGATCTTTCAGGAAGGACGCAAGGGTGGAGTTTATTAAATCGATCGGGTTTTGTTGGTCAGGTTGGTTTTGATTAGGAGTTCGTGAGGGAAAGATCTTATGATAAGGAGTGTCTGATGAAGGATGTACCCTTGGAACTTGGGAAGGAGAGTAAATATGAGCAGTAGGGTGGGAATAAACAGGAGTTGGATGTTCGGGCGGTAATTTTACACGTATAGGTATCTGGTGAGGAGGCATTTGCTGACGTGGAGATTTTGAATGAATGTGGGAGATTTGAGTCTTGGATTGGGAGGTCTGGATCTTAGGTTTGGAAGCCTGAGTCTTAGTTTTGGAAATCTGAGGCGTCTGACGTCGCGGCTGTTGATTCTTCACCGTAGTGTCTGAATATAGGTGCCTAGAGTCTTGATGGGGATGATCTGTTGATGTAGAAGGGTTGTGCGTCAATTGTGGTATTATTTTGTTCGGCAGTTGAGGAAACGCTGCCAAATTTAGGAGTTCAGGTGCCTGTACCTGTGCCTGGGTAGAATTCTTCTGTTCTTCTTTTAATGATAAATTATAAGTTCTTTGCTTATATAGCTTCTTATAGATAATGCAGCCCCGATAGGTTGCAGGGTGGTCCTCACCACAAAGGGCACATTTTGGTGGTTCATTTAACGGTTTCTGGCAGGTGTTAGAGGCGTGAGGCCCGGCGCATTTAACGCAACGCACCGAGTGATGGCAGTAAGCCTTTGTATGCCCTAAGTTTTGGCACTTGGTGCATTGAACGACTATTGGTTTCTGCCCGGCTCTTCAAATTTTACAACAGAATACAGCAGTCTTTTAACTTCGAAGATTTCTGCATTATTCCGGGCTGGTTCTAGATCGATGAAAAATAATGGCAGTGGATATTTATCAATAGGATGTAAAATAGAAGATATATGTCTTACCGAATGGCCGATATCTTCCAGATCTTTTTTTATAGCGGTAGTGGGTGTGGTAGAGTGAAGACCTCTCAAAACCACTCTATATGTTTTGTCTTCTTTTAGTTGATAGCAGTGGAAGTCGTGATTGAGTGCTGTCAAATGATTTATAAGTTTTTTATAATCATCTTTAGTATTGGTGTTAATCTTTATATCGTTGACTCGAGAAAAACACCGGAAGTTGGTCGGTCCGATCAGATTAGCTATTTCTTGACCGAACTGAATGAAATTGTCAATCTTGCTTACATAAATCGGAGGTGGCACTGGTTCAGTGAAAGTTCTAGGTTCAGTGATTTCGTTAATTTTATTATTGGCTGTAACAGAATTGTTACTGGATGTGTTAGTTGATGGTTTAGTGTCAGGTTTCATAGCTGAATTATTACTAGTTTTTGATTGTTTATTTACTTTGAGAGCTTGCTTTGTTTTAGCGGATTTGTTTTTTTTTTTATTAGGTGAGTTGCCCGCCGAACCGGGGGCAGAGTTTCTATGGCGCTTTTGGAGAGTTCGCCTTGTTAAATATTGAGAATCAGTCTCACTGATTTCGGAGAAAGGAGTCTCTTCATCTGATTCGTCAAAAGAAATGTTCTTATCAGAATCCATACCTCTAAATAATAATATATACAAAAAGAAGAGAGAAAAAGAAAAAAGTATCACTAATAAGAAAATTTACAAAACAAATACTTAATAACTAATCTATTTACAAATATATATACAAATATTAAAAAAAACATTTTTATAAATAAATAAAATAGAGTCTCAGTAGAAAAAAAAATATTAAAATAAAATAATCAATTAAGAAATAAAAACAGAGAAAAAAAAAAATATATACTGTCTTAGGTACGAACTCAAGATATTCTGAACGTAAAATAAAGCGCCGTGACCTTGAATTTGAAAGATAAGACCCGCTGAGGGGAATTATCTGCCACGTAAACTGTCTCTAGTAATCGAGTACCAATTTAATGTTGCTAATTGTTAATAAAAGTCACTCACCTCACTGATTGTAATGTAAAAATGTTAAATTGTTTATAAACTCACTGTTTACAAAGTCTGAGAACAGGATTTGAGATAATAAGCACATAACAAACTAGCAAAGACGGAACGATACGAATATAGAACCTCAGTTTCGGCCATGACACTTACGACAAAAAAAAAAAAAATTAAGCCTTTAGCTATCAGTGATTCTAAAAATAATGTTCATATAATAATAAGCATAAACATCTAAGTTATTATATTAGTTGGTGTGAATCATATTATTAATTTATACAACTACACTATTAATTGTAATGTTTAATTTACCTTGGATGTCTTGCAAATTTCAAATTCAAAAGCCGTATCACATTTTGTTCCTTTTGCTAAAAACATTTTGAAATAATGAGAAAACCTAATGATTTAGTTTTTAGTATATGTCTATCACAAAATTAGTACCTGATGTATCACATTCGTCGACTACCTTCAGAAATTTTTTCTTAAGCTTTTCATCTTTTACTGCTTCCTCAATTACCTCTTTTTCCTTTGCTATGTCAATGGAGCCATCTTCTTTAAACTTAGGATTTGATAATAAAATATCACATGTTCATAAAATTTAATTACAAAAGTTTTGTTTTTATAACTTAATTATAAAAATGAAATTTTATTTTAAGTTAAGTACTATTGCCTTATCCCTAATTGAATAATGAATTGATTCTTACCACATGCATTTTTTCCAATATGCAGGCCAAAGTGCACTTAAACAAAAACAAATTAATTAAATACAAAAATAAAAGTATTTAAAAAAATATATAAATTTAGATAATTTAAGTTCAATTCAATTTCATTTAAAGATTGGGTTAAAGGAAGAAAAAATGGAAATGGGAAAACAGGAATACAAGTAGAATAAACCAAATGAAGGCTTTTATTTCTAAATAAAAAAAATATTTATTTATTAAAAACTCTCAAAGTAATTGATTGTTTTCTCTGGAAGAATCACAGATTCAGTTTTGTTATATCTTGAGGGTAATTTAAAAATTATTAAAAAAAAGTAATGTCTTTTAAAATTGTGCAATTATATCCAGAGTTGTAGACTTCTCCAAAGCCTTCGATTCCGTGGACATGGAGTCACCCGAAACCCTCTCTTGAAAACAACATATCTCTCAGATTTCTCGCCGAACTGTATCAATCTCCCACGTAAAATCAAACAACTCCTGGTTTCATCGCTAGTGTTACCCAACTTTGTTACGACTGTCTGGTGTTCGGTGGACTCTCTGGCGATAATGAGGCAAGCCTTAAACGGGTCGTGAACTGCTAAGTTAGATTGTTGTTTTCAGAGATACGCGAATAACCCAGTATTATGTCAAGCTAAAGTGGCTCTAACCATCCCATAGGAGTCAGTATTTCCTAGTATCCTTCCTATATCGGGTAATCTGAACTCGGAGCCCATCCTACATACTACAGAGCCTGCAATTCAAATCATTCATAAAAGCCTGTCCCACCCGTTCTGGCTATTCTGACTTCTACCCTTCTCCTCACCGAACTCTTGCGTTTAACAAATCGTTCATCAACCAAGCTTAACCTCTTTCTGGAACTATATCTCATCTATCATCCGCCATGCTTCAAAACTTTCCTCGTATAAAGCTCTTCTATTTAACCACATTTCCCTCTCCCTATTTCCTCATTTTGGTACTATGTTTCCACTTACTTATTACTATTATCATATTCATTTAGATTACTTAATTTTATTCTGGTTAACTACTGTTAAAGCAGTTTTGTTATTTTAGGTAATGTAAAAATTTATTTTAATTTATGCTATTTTTCTTTCATTCTTTAAAATTTTATGTGTGACAATGAGTCAAACTACACTGTCCTGGCCACTATGTAGTTTAATGTGTCCCAGGATTAATAAAGAAATTATTCATTTCATTTCATTAAGTTCCTATTAAATAAGATATTATTACAATTACCTTCGCCTCCATTGGTACGTTACCAGTTGATACTGAAACAAAAAAAAAATGTAAATAAATTTAACTAGAAATTTTAATTTTTAAAATACAAGGAACAAATAGCTCACCCATATTTTTAATATCGTTGAATTTATGTTCTTTTTCGCATGCCACCCTAGCCTCCTCATATTTATCCGAAAAGACCTATAAATATTTAATTTACAAATTAAAATAAATATATGTTAACTTGATTCTAAATATACTTTTTTATTAAATTACTTATTATTTTATGTTCAATCAATCAATTAAATGCTTGATCAGTAATTTGTTGAAGAACATTGTCGTTAAAGTTCTTATATTTTAAGCAATAATAATTTAGAATCAATACTTTTTTACTTTCCTACCTATACTAGGTAAGGAAAGTATTGCAATCTGGTCAAATTTCAGACTTGCGGTTTTAGACGGATCTATACGTTTCACAGCCGCCTGAGTCCGAAAAACATATTTTTAGCCATTGGTCTGTCTGTCTGTGCCAAGATTTTCTCGGGAACTACTGAACCGATTTCGTTGCTTCTTTTTTTATTTTGTAGGGTTTTGACTACCGATGCCTGTGACAGAACTTCGGTACTCCATTCGCAATAGCTAGCGCGTAATAAATGAAAAACACGTTTTTCTATAGAGTGTTGAGAAAAAACGGCTATAACGATTTTGATTAAACTTTCCTATAATGTTCTAATCATTAAATGTCCTTTCATTTTTCGTATATGGACTGAATTAAAGAAAAAAATCAGAAAAAAAATGTATAAAGAAAAGACAAATTTTATGGGCCCTAACTCCCTTAGTATATATTATACGGTAAAATTTGTAATGAAACTTTTGAAAGGTAATTAAATAACCAACAAAACAAAACGCGCCGTTAAAGGTAATGAAATTCTCTACAAAGCCATATAAAAATCGTTCATTTTGGACAACTATTAACGAAGTTACAGCTATTCAATTTCCAATGAATGATTACGAGTTTACTGTATCCCGCATCACACAATCTACACTATTTCCTCTACTTTTAACATAAATTATTGTTTGACAATACTATGATATACCAAAAAGTTTTTGATCCGCAATATTAGTAAGTATTGAAATTTTTACACTGATCTACCTTAAGCCTTTAATTGCCTTAGTTTATCTAATAAGTTGTACCCAAATCTTTTATTTGACTATTTTTCAGGAAAATAAATGTAGTTCAATTCTTTTTTGTTTCTTCATGAACATATGTAAAGATATAAAAACTTTTCTAAAATAGGTAGGAAAGTCGTGTGAGTGGACACACCAGATTTTTTTTATAACATAAGTGAATTTTAATTGAAAAAATTATGATGCAAATTTATAAAATATTGAATGATTGAAGTTGAGCTCATCGAATTTAATACTTACACAATGTGTAGCCAGAAGAACGGATGCCAATACGAATTTTAAAGGGAACATTGTTGAGAACTGAAATTGTGGATGTGTTTTGACTCAAACAGTGGATGACTACAAACTACATAGAGTTGAACCTATTTATATTTAAACTTCTGTGATGCGGAAGTAATTCGTTTAAGCATAGCCTATCCATTGTTCGAGCATATGATGTAATGTTAAAGAGATTTCGACATATTTTCTTGTACTTTAAATTTGGAAAATACATTGTTTCTCATTTCAAGTTTAATATATTTTGGTTTATTATTGTGATCGACCAAAAAATTCAAAAATGTATCCCTCCCTCAAAAGTCGAGATTTCACGTTTCAGGATGCGTAGAATTCCAAAAACGAATAAAAATTTTTCTGTCCGTCCGCCGTCCGCCGTCCGCGCATTTTCTCCGAAACTACTGGACCGATTTTTTTCTAATTTGGATATAAAATCAGAGGTCACACGAGGATGATCCTCCTTCATCGACTATCCGTCTTTTACTTTCAAAATGGCGGCCGAAAAACCTGAGTTGCTAAAGACTGTAGCTCCTAAACGAATGCACCGATTTCGATGAAACTTCGCTAAAGTCATTTTCTTGACGCCCTTTAAATTTATCTATATAACATACTTCAACGAAAAGAAGCTGGAAAAAATTTACGAGGGATTGAAAAATTTAATTCCGAATGACTCAAAAAGTATACACTTTTTTGGGGATGTTATTTTAAAAGTTTACGGAATTTCCTAAAAAACAAAAAAAACGAAGTTAAAATCGGACAATTTGGAGCAAAGATACAATCTTTAGTTTTTTTTATATATTCTACTCCAAATGTTATATCCTTTGTTTGGTTTTTAAATTTTTAATGTGTTACTGAAGTAATGATATATTTTTTAGCATATTACAAATGAAAAAAAAAATGTTTAGTCCAATAATTGGAATCTCCTTTTATTTATTTTTGTTTGTAACTAGGAAAGAAATGTTATTTTAGATGTATAATTGTTGGAAATAATGAACCATTGTGAAATAATTTGCAGCGTTTTTTATTTACTACCCACTAATTAACTGTTACTTCACATACATTGTTTAAGAAATACATTAAGAATTTAATAAAAAAAAAAAAAAAAAAGATGATGAAAAGTGAGACAATAGACTAAAATATCTTGAAAACAATGTAATAATTTAAGAAACGAATATTTATATAAACGAAAAGAAGAAATATTGTTCGTCTGAAGATTTAGTCCAATCAATTAATGGTATAAAGGCACTTGTAGAGTGCGTGGACTGGGATTTCCTTGGGAGTGCTTTGGAAGTAAACATACATAAAAAGGAAAATGGTACCTAAATTTTGAATTTCACTTGAAGAGTACTTTGAAGTAGACCTCAAGGCTACAACCAGATTTCTGTAAAAAGTTCAAAATGACAATTTGATTGATTTTATATTTTTTTTGTTACCTACAACTTGGATTGATCTAGCAGACCATAATTATGTTCTCATAAAGAGTTCACTGGTATACTGGTTTTCCTAAGTAGTGTTTAAAAATAGTCTACATGTACATAGAGACAAAAAGTAGGCGTACTGACCCTAGGTACAATAAATAATCCTTATTATTGTAGAAGTGCAGTATTCTGAGGCGCCAGATCCAATAAGATTTACAAGATTTATTAATGAGTGGATAAATTCATTATTTTCGCCTGAAAGTCTGAAGATGATCCTAATAGGCTGGAAACTTTTAGGCAAAGACTTTGGCCACTTCAAGTCTTGAAATCGCTTTCTAAGTATTCCTCACAGAAAACTACACTTTTTTTTTAACGCAGGTTGTAGGCGTTATACCAGAAATGAGCCAAAACGTCATACATACAACATGTTTAGATTCTGTTTAAGGTACAAAGAGTTAGACGATAGCCAACTAGTCAAAGTGAGAAAAATTAGATGACGAACCTAATACAGAGTGGTTTCTAGCTTTTCTTACTTTATCGGACAGCTCTCCATAGTTCCAATAAACTAAATTAGATCTTTGAGGGTACAGCTGTTCTGTGCCTCACTAACTGTCATTAACATATTTTCCACGTTTCTTAAAAACCTAAACCTCTGCATCAATCTGCATAGATCATATGTTTCTATCCCTATTTTTTTTCCCAAAACTGGTTTTTATGTGAAAATGCTTAGTCGGTCACAAGGAAAATCAGGTACAGATTTTCATTATTACAAATCAGCCACGGCTAGCTTCTGTAATTTTTTAAAAAAAATTATATATCTTTTTTTTTTTGTATAGCTAAATCTATAACGAAAATATTATGCAATTTCCGGATCCACTAGTAAGGAATAAGCTATTAAGCTTTTTGTATTTTGACTATGTTTTATAATAATGAGGTACTGTTTTATGCTCTGACAATGGATGAACAATTCACATCCTCACTATTGTGGCAAATATACGTATATATAGTTGGATGCAAAGCTTGTTCAGTCATTATTCATTCTTTACTGGCATTAAGACATATCGACAACACAGGTTCTTGCAAACATGCAGTGTTCATACTTAATTTTCCTTGCTGTAGTTTGCACAGCACATTCTGTAAGTTTTTAATATATATATATATATATATATATATATATATATATATATATAATATATATATATATATATATATATATATATATATATATATATATATATATATTTTATTTCTTAAAGACATTTACAACTGTATTAAATAAATATATCTAGTAAATTAGAACATAATGTATATAATGACATGAAAAACACTTGCTGAGTAACTACCCAATGGTAGCACTCTAATGATATGTTTACATTAGAAGATCACGGGGCCATCTTCTTTTCAGACGCCTCGGAGGGTTATGAGTAATTGAAGAGGAAGCAAGGTTAGAAACGAGAGGGTTGGGATGATTCTGAAGTATATTATGGAAGGATAGGTATCTGGATTGGGCCAGATCTGAAACAAAAGGAACATTAAGGTCATTTTGGATGGTTTTGTTTGTAACAAAGTAGGGAGCATTGAGGATTTTACGAAGGATTTTGTATTGTAAGGATTGGATACGACAGGAATTCGATGGTTTAGTGGAGCCCTATATCTCAACTCCGTAAGTCCAAATAGGCCTTATTATAGTCAAGTATATGAGTCTTTTGTAATTAATTGGAAGATTAGAACGTTTGTCTAGTAAGTGCTGAAGTAATCGGAAACGTCGAGCGGTTTCGTGTCGTTTCAGTCTAGTATGAGGATTCCAAGTTAGTCGTTTGTCCAGGTGGAATCCTAGGTATCGGATTCGCTCAACAGGGATAAGTGGAGTATTGTTAAAGTAAACTGTAGGACAGGAAGTTGTTGGTTTACGATTATAATATTTAAATATTAAACTGGCACTTAAGATTATAGCTATATTTGTAATAAAAAAGTATATATCTCTATCTAATATGACACTACAACCTGCTTATTAGTTATACCTTAGTCGAGTATTCCTCTTTACGCTCTCACCATTCAATTCATCACTTCAGCTTTGAATTTAAAAACATCGTTGTGTTCTGAGGTTAGGTCCATGCAAAGTCGAGAGCTTTTTCTGGATCACACCGTCACTGTTTTTATCTGCGTTGCCAATAACACTGATCCATACTTTATTTTTACTGCCATGCGTTTCCTTGAGGCTCTGCGCCAAGGTCTAAGTTGCACAGGTATCATATCAGTAAGTTAAAACCAGTCAGAAGAGCATGGTTTCAATAAGTAGTTTCAAGTGCTGACTTAATCCAAAATTCATGATTGCCGGTGTCAACCAGAATCCACTTTCTTATTTCTAAATTCTGAATGGAAATTCCCTGACAATATCCTGCTATATAATCCAATTGGTTACCATATTTATTATTTAATATAGGTTTTATTAACAATCACACTTATCTTCGTTGCAGCCTCCCAGTTCCACAAGGCATTGTCTGATAAAGCTAGAAGCTGCACCATCATCTTACTTATTGTGTCAGAGCTTTTAATGTGAATGTCACAGACTGCCTTTTCCAGAGCAAGAAGATAGAAAGCATGAGTCCTCTCTTTGATGTAAATTCTTCCGATCTGTGCCCCCTTGTTTCATAACACAAATCTCCTTCATGGTTCATCTACTCAACATAATAAACTCAAAATAGAGGTGAAGTGTTTCGATATCGTACCTGTGACCTTGTTCCAGAATAGTCCTCGAGCAGAAGATTTGTTGTATCGTCGATCTCTCGTTTTAATATCCACACTGGTAGCGTTCCGGTTTTAGTTCCATAAATGATAAAAGTCTATGGAACTGAATGTTGGATATTTCAAGCACTTCAGGATGCTGATACTTTGGAGAGATAGTGGTTATAAATGAAAGAAAAATAAAGAAACAAAGAAACAAAACAAACATACCTAATTATACAACAATTGGAATAATTTAATGTGTAAAGTAATTATTCGTTTGTTTTAAATTATTTAATATATTTTAATGACTAAATAAAAAACTTCTTTTATGCAATAATATAATTATTATATTTAATTAATAAACGAGTAATGTTTTACAAGTAGACATTTACATCGCATCAAATGATTAAACGTTATAATAGGGATGATATAAAGTTTCTTATTTACAAGACTTTATATTAATGAAATCAAATTTGTGGAATTAATGAGATTTTTTTTTAAACATTAATCGTTTATTGATTAAATATAATAAAGTTGTATTGATTTTTACTTCCAGGTTTTGTCAATGTCATTAAAGGAGATCAGTGATGCTTGCAAGAAAGAGCATAACTTTGATGGCGATTTAGATAAAATTAGTAAGACATATTTCTTTTTTTATACTTTTTCATAAATTCAAATTAATATTTAATTCAAGTTTTTTAGTCTAATATTCATTTTACTTTTCAGATTACGACGATCCTGAATTTCCAAAAGAAGCTAAGGTATTTGCGTTAAAATTTATTTTCGTCTTGAGGCTTTGATTTGGATTATTCCTGGTTTACTATATTCACATTTCTCGAACAGGAATATGTGATAATTTCTCATTTTTCCTAATCATTTCAAACATGATTTCTTTATTTTACGATGAATCTTCCTTAGGTTATTATAAGAGGTCAGATTTTTTTAAATAAATAAGGATTCATAAAATTCATAAGCTACTTAAATATTGTGCTATGATTCGCCTAATGCACAAAAAATTAGATTAAAAAGATCAACAATCCTAGCAATAGTACATAGTTGCCAGTACTGTTTCTATTAAGAGAACTTTGGATGATAATATATCCATCCTGCTCTGAAGTATTTCTACTATATCTCTTACCCGTCAAACTGTCAAAGGAATACTAAAAGTAACCGGATGTTGAAAAGCATATTCACATGCGATTTCCTTCTTTACAAGTACGTTCATCTACGAGTCATTTTGTGTAGGATTAGATTGAATCGAAGCTTATACTGATATCGAAAAATTATAACATAATAATAATAACAAAACAGACAGGCATGGTGGAATGAAGATTTGGATAGCGAGATGACCATTTTTTTTTTATATCAGGCTTTATTTTTATGTTATTAATCTCTCAAAATACGTAATTTTTCAACTGTGTTATTAAAATGTATGCTCCTCTACAACTTCTATAAATTCATTGTACAAATAGAAAGGATATTTGATCATTATTATTCTTTAATATTGTTTCAAAATTAATTACTGAACGAATTCTAAATCAGGACCGGTAAAATTAATTAAAGATTCGAAAAATTGATAATTAAATTAAATTAGTCTGTAAATTACGGGGTTGGTTGAAATTTTGTTTGTCTCCCATAGCAAATTTTAAAAACGTCCCAACCGCATTTACAACATTTTCTATTTAGTAATATGTTAAGTCAGTAGACTGTCCCAGAATATTATCAAGATATCTCAAAAACTTCTAAAAATTATTTCTCTAATTCGTTTAATTATTATTACACTGAACTGTGTATTGGAATATTTTAAAATTTATAATTTTATTTCTATTGATAAAAGAATTTTAAGTTCAAATTATAATTAATTCTTCCATATTACAGTGTACACTGGCCTGTTCATTTGAGAAAAATGGTGTGGTAAGTATTATTTTCTCACAACATTACATTAAATCAATGTTACTTAACCACAAATATATAATAACCTATTATTTAGTTGAAAGCAGATGGATCCTTCGATAAAGAAAAGGATAAAGAGGCTGTTGAAGAAATAGTGAAAGATGAAGTGCTAAAAGCAAAGTTGATGGCAGCGATTGATGAATGCGATGTTACAGGTATGTTTTATATACATGTCGTTTATGTTCATGATATGAAGTCAACTTTTTCTGAAATATCAGAAATATTATTTTGAAATATATATTAATAATATTTCAGCGAAAGCAGATAAATGTGAAGCGGCTTACGAGTTTGTAAAATGCAAAAAAGCGAAGGTAAGGCGGTCTTAAAACATTTTTTTGCTTGAATAATTGTTATAGGTTATCTTTTTATTAAAAAATTACCTGAATAACGTAAATTTTTGTCATATATATGTATGTGTGTTAAATTAAAATGTGTATCAAACAACTTTAATATAATTGATACCTTAATAGAATAATTTAATGTCTGCTGACAAAGACATTTTCAATCCCTCGTTCCGATCTATCAGTCTCTGTGCAATATGCTTCGAAGTTATCGAAAAATTAATATACAAAAGATTGGTTGGTATACTTACGCATAAAAAAATAATTCCCAACCATTAATTTGTTTTTGTTTATTACATTCAACGAAATACCAATTACACAGTTACTAACAACATTGCTGGTGTAAATGTAATTACCAATTACATTTCATATTAAACTAAGCGGACACGAATAATAACACGACTTATAAACGACTACCAACGGATGAAATGCTCATCAGGAGGAGACTGAAAAGGAGCTGGTTGAAAGATTTTCTGATTTAAAAAAGTAAACATAGATCAGGGAAGAGGTGCTGCTGGTTTATTACCTATATTCTCCCTCGTTCCTAATGTGTCATCTTCTAACGTAAAAACAAATCATTGGCACATTCATTGCTGTGATGTTACCGCAACATTTTTATGAAAATCACCTACTTTTTTTTATAAATTGTTTACATTTTTATAAGTTTCTCAAAAACAGCTCTGACGAATTTAATTTAATTCGGAAAATAATAACTTCAGCCTCAATAGCATATTTAAATAATTAACTGGATTACATTTAGTAATAGATGAAAATGGGGACGGCCATAGAGTTCTTTGTTCCAAATCGTGGATTCAATACCCAACTGGGTTAGCTAATTTTTGATTTCTCGGCGACCTTAAGAAATTAATTTTTACACTACCACCCCGGTAAAAATAGGGCAGCAATATATATTTAAACACCAGGAAGTGGCAATAAGAGCTACGAGGCCCATTTGTTTTAATTATCCATTTTCAATGATTATTTCATCTTATTTTTTTATTTAATAGATGTTAGGATTATATACCTCACGCTTAAATAGATTATATAATCTATATTTGTTGCAGGCTGGACCACATTGAATATGAAGACGGAAGGCTCATTTATTTTATTAGGTTATTCCCACTTACATGTAGTCGAATATATAAATAAAAATAATTACCATGTACATTAATATACATATACATTGTTTTTTAATCTTTAACAATAAATATTAACTTTATGTCGAAAATATTGTAGTTGTCAATAAATCCTTTATCTTACAATATTATTTTCTTGATATAATCGGTAGGAACTTACTTATGATTATGCCAGGTAACTGACTTATCATGAGATTATTACGAGGATGAGAAAGTGTTTGTGTGAATGTGTTAGAAAGGGGGAGAATCGTTTTAATCTTAAGACCTTGGCAAACCCGTACATTTCTTCACCTCCACCATTCAGTCGAAAGTATGGACAAATCATTCCTCATGAACCCATAAGAAAAATAGTTTACTCCAACACCTCATAGACCTAATCCACACCAAACACAGTGCCAGATTATTATGGCAACGTACCAAACACTCCATAGATCGCCGCTTCTACAATTATTATTGTAAACTATTAAAGCAAGAATTACAATTCTTTAGATCCCAATACGTTGATACCTACCTTGCTTCTCTCTCTGTTCACGACAATTCCCTCTGAAAAACCACCAAAAAAATCCCAAAAGTCTATTATATTTCTGACCACCTTGAGATGCGATGACTCCTTGGAAGTGTCTGATAAAGACAAAGCTGAGGAATTAGAAGGAGTCAGACACCTCTCCAGTACATTCACTTCCATCCAACTCATACCGCAAAATTAGAAGAATTTCACTCTTCATCGATTCCGCTCTCCTTACCACCTAAAGCAGTTAATCCATCTGAGGTCAAATACTTTTAAGCAATATCATTCCTCGTAAATTTCCTAGATACGACCTCCTAACCCTACAGATCCTTTGGAAACTTCCACCTAAAGCTATCATATTTCTTACATATATTTTTAATGTCATCCTAAGAACTACGCACTTTCCTCTCCTTTGAAAGCATTCCACCATCATCCTTTTCCAGACAAACCAGACAAACCTGCCAACAATACATCATCCTATAGACCCATTAGCCTACTCCCAATCCTATCAAAAATTTTTGAAAAGATCCTACTGAAAATAATCCTACCATAATAGAATCCCGTAAAATTCCTAGCCATCAATTCGTATTTCGTTCCCAACACTCCACTGTCGATCATATGTCCTCAGCCCTAGAAAAGAAGCAATATTGTTCGAGTGTATTTCTGGACAAAGCACAAGCTTTTGACCGGCTATGGCAATCAGGACTGCCCTTCAAGCTTGAACTTTATTTACCATAGTCCTTATATCTAATACTCCAACCCTACCTCTCTGACCCCTCCTTTCAAGTTCGCTGTGGTACCGAATTCTCCGACTCCCATTTTTATTGGGCCCTTCCCTTCCTCGCCTCTAAGGCTATACCGGGTTTTCTCGAGCCAGGGAGCGTGGGCGGAGATTTAAAAGACGCCCCGGCACCTGGACGTGAACTCGTGACTATATTTTATCATATATCAGGTTGCCAGGCAACGACGGTGCTGTGGACACACGTTAGCCCGTTCGGCAACTCCGCCTTCTCCGACTGCCATTTGTCAATTGTCCGACTGTTAATTGAGACGGGAGTTCCAGAGGGTCTTAGGTCCCATGTTTTACATTCTTTTCACCGCAGATATTTCCATCCATCCTGATATCCTCCTGGCAAAATTCGCTGATGATACCGCTATCCTTTCAACCAACTCAGATCCTAAAACAGCGTCATTAAACCTACAAATGCACCTCTCCCTGATTGAACACTGGTGGAAGAAATGGTGCATTAAGATAAAGGAATCCAAATGTAAACACATAATCTTCACTCTTTGTGTAAATCCTGTCCACCAGTTTATTTTAACAACATCCAGCTTCCTTTCGCAGATACAATCTGATACCTTGTCTTTTTCTTAAACATACGACCATACTCTATGTAGCCAATACACCATGGCCTTGATATCCTCGTCCTAGACCTTATCCCAGAATAATTCTCTAAATTTCACTAGAACCTTACGTATCATCCAAATGTTCTTGCACAATCCCTATCAAGCTGGGTGCTATCCCTATAATCCTCCAAGAAGGTTGAAACGGCAGTGGCCTTGCGACTTTTTATAGATTGCATATATTGGAGTTCTGGCAATGGCCAGATTCTCCACTCAAGACATGAGTGTATGTGGTTAAAGTGCTCTCAATCTATCTCCGCTGGCTTTAGTACCAGTGATGGGGTTGAGAGAGTAGCGCAGGTTCTCCTCGAGTCCAGCTTTTCCCTCGATAGTTGGGAAATAACTTCTTCCGAGTTCCCTCGCCTGAGTGTATATAGGTATGCATGTGTTTTTTGCTTAGTTTTAATTTTATTATTTTTAGGTCATTTTATTTTATTTATTGTATATACTTTTTGATCATTATTTATTGTTATTTTGCTTCTGTTTATTTTATATTTTGTGTACATGTAGTGCAAATGTTATTATATCTCACTATAACTAATGTTTAAGTGACAGATTGTTGTAATTTCAATAAATAAAAAAAATATCTTAATTAACATTTTTTTTTTACAATACTACATTCTGCCACATTTACGAACATTAGCAGTAGTGGTATAGTAGCTCATTCAGACTCAATGTACAGTAATTAAAAAAACAAAATAATAATAGTAACAGTTAATCTATATAAACAAAATGAAACTAAACTAATCTAAAAAACCTTAAACTAAAATAACAACATAAATATACACATTCTTTTATACAATATATTTAATACAATGTATTTCATTTCTGAACATGATTCAAGGTTCTAAATTAGCAAAGTTACATATTCTATTTTACTACTCTATCTCTGGGGTTTGGTTGAAAAATTCACATTTGTTAATCCAAACGAAATTAATTACTTGCTAAATCTGGTAGATCATGCAGTCCCTAAACCTGATATTAGTTTTATGTACTACGTAATTATGTACGATTCCAGTCAATTTCATCTATTTATAAATAAAAACCAATTTATTTATAAATAAAAACCACAAAAACCAGTTTCAACCACTCAAATTTGCAAATTGTAATGTATCAAGTATATATATTTTATGTGTTTTAGTTGAGCTCTTTAAGGATAGCTCTTTTACTTGTATGCAATGAATTAAAATGAGTCAGGCATGAAGTTAGGCATATTCATTTCAGAGGATAGGAATTGTTTTGGATTTAGGAATTTAAACTCGAAGGTTGAAATGACTAAATTGTTTTGTATTTAAAGAAGAATATTTAGCGTAAAACATTGAATTTTTTTTTTACGAAGCACGCTTTACTTTTTTTTACTATGAAAAACAATCACAATTTATGTTTTTCGCATGTTCCAGCATTGTGTGTCAATTCGGCTCCAAGAATAATTAATTTAATTGTCAAAAATGGCACTTAGATATTTAAAAAGTTTAGCCGCCATTGCCCCATGGTGTGAGGGGGAGGAGATGGGAGGGTGAAGAACTGTGGAATGTGGGAAAAAAGGGTCGACGAATGCCACCCCTGCCGGAGTATCAGGATGCCAGATGCCAGAGGAGCATTTTCAGGATAACATCACGCATAGGGCTATAGGGCGGATATTAACACACTGAATAAGTTCCCTAATATCTCATTATTTATTTTCCTTATTTATGATTTTATTTACAACTGACAAACTGTTGATTTCACGTAAAAAACAAAAAAATATTGAATAATGCTTAAATAATGTGAGAGTATTATCCATTTCACGATGAGAATTTATTTCAAATTAATTTGCTATACTGCACATTGGCGGTTAGTTACGTTATACACCACAAGAAATTATCCTTCAGTTATATAATTATTCACTTTAGTTGAAATGTATAACTACTAAATGTTTTAACTAAAACAAGAATATATGAGGATTTTTTAATTTCTGCAAACTAGTTAAAACAGAACAATATAGTCGAGTTTTCTCGGTCCTAACGAGTGAGTCATTATTAGGGTATTTAGTTATTAATGACTTCATTAAGTTTTTTTATGATTTTTACTTTCCTACCAATAGTAGGTAAAGAAGTTATTGCGATCGGGCCAAATTTCTGATATGCGGTTTTCGACGGATCTATACGTTTCTGAGCTCCCTGAGTCCGAAAAACACATATTTAGCTATTCGTCTGTCTGTCTGTGCCAACATTTTCTCTTGAACTACTGAATCGATTTTGTTGCGTCTTTTTTATTTTGATAGGTTTTGACTACTGATGCTTGTGACTGAATGCGCAATTGCTTGTTGTCGTTTTTCTATGTTTTTCTATATACTGTAGTGTGAAAACGGATTTAACGATTTTGATTAAACTTTCCTATAATGTTCTAATAATTGTGCTTTAAATTTTCGTATATGAACTAAATTCCCGAGAAATTTGAGGAAAGGAAGTTATAAAGAAAAGAAAAATATTTTGGGGCCTAACTCGCTAAGTGTATATTATACGGTAAAATTTATAATATAATTTTTGAAAGGTAATTAAATTACCAACTAAACGAACAAAAAAATCGTCGGAATGGAACCAGTAGTATTAACGATGATACATTTTATTGTATTTTCTACACATGTTTTAATTTATTACTTTCCTTCTTATACTAGGTAAGAGAAGTATTTCAATCGGATCAAAGTTCCTATATGCGGTTTTCGACGGATCTAAACTTTTCAGAGTTCCCTGAGTCCTCTCGCTAAGTGTATATTATATACACGAAAAAAACACCGTTTAGCCTGTTTTCCTCCCATGAAATGAAATTCCCTACAAAACTATATAAAAATCGTACATTTTGGACAACTATTAATGAAGTTACAGGTATTCAATTTCCAATGGAAGATTACGGGTTAATATCCTGGTGTCAGAAATAGATGAATGAGATGAAAAAGATGACTAAGTGAAAGTCAGAAAATCTGTTAGCCGCATTACAAAAGCTTCACTATTTCCTCTACTTTCAACAGAAATTATTGTTTGGCAAAATTAAGCTATGTCAGAAAGTTTTTGATCAGCAATATTAGATAGTATTGAAATTTTTACACTGATCTACCGTAAGCCGGTTTACATTGTTTTAGTTTATCAAATTTGAGTTCTACCAATGGGTAGTTTCTCTTCATGTTGCACATGTCATGTTACCAATGTCACATTTACTTATTGTATTTTCCATGTAATACAGTTGTAAATCTCAATAAAATTAAATTAAAAAAAAAATTATCAAATAAATCGTACTCAAATCTTTTCTTTGAACAATTCTCAGTAAAATAAATGTAATTCAATTATCATGAACATATGTTAAGATAAAAAAACTTTTCTGAAATAGATAGAAAACTCATGTGAGTGGACACACCAGAATTTTTTTCAATCTCTATTTATTTCTCTTTAAATTAAATAGGCAGCTGTAAAAACCAATATCCTCACCACAATTCTATTTTATCCCCTTCTTATAACTTTACTAATATAGTTTATTGTTCATTTCTGACTGAACATAATAACAGTATCACCTAGACGTTTATATAAATTAAAAATATTTTAATATAATTTATCAATCCATTGTAAGAGAGGGGAGAATGACGTATCCCGTCGCTAACTGAGTATCAGGATACCAGGTCATTAGGGAAGCACGAATTGTCGCCCTACTCTACCGCCTTCAAGCCAGTGGGTGTTTTCAAAACTATTTTTCTTTTTTTTTGAGGACTTAGGGGATGCAGTATTTCCTGAATAAAAATGTTTACAATTAAATCATGCTGTCTCTGGTGGATCTAGAGAGGGAGTAGCTTTCGTGCTAAAATTCTCTCCCTCCCCCCCTTAAAAATAGATTTTTTTTATTAGCACATAATTATTTCTATTGAATGATCTGATATCAATACTTAAACAGTATCAATATGTATAGAATAGAAACATTTTATTGGTATAATATGCGTCGCAGCCATGGCCCATTTAGTGTTAGTAGGGATTAGTTTTATAAGTAGACTAAAATAAGTAAATAGGTATAGTACAAGAAGACAAAAAACAAAAATATTTTTATATGATAAACATCATAAATACTTTTATTATTTCAAATATTTCCACATTTTATATATTCCAAATATTTTTACTATTGATATATGAATATTTTTATATAATAAATATCATAAATGAGATATCATAAAGAATAAAAATACATATATACCAAAGAAATTTTACTATGCATAACACAACTAAGCAAAACAAATACCAGAGATCTTAGGATTACAAACGCACATGTAGATACAAATAATAATAATATTTAAAATTACGAATAAATACACGTACGCCCACGGACACATGAGCACATGCCTGACCTAAAGATAAGGGTTTGTACTATTATTGATAGAGTCACAAACACTTATGACTATGGTCACTATCCAATATGACTTCTTTTTAAATTATAAATCATATACTCTTAATAAACGTAAGCACCTGCCAAGAATGAATTATCCAACGATATTCGCTATAAAATATTATCATTTTTGTAATAACATTTTTTTTTTGTTACTAGTCTTTCAAGGACATCATTTTATTTATTTCCAATATTCTTTTCTTCTACTTCGGTATATTATTTATTTATTTTTTTTATATTTAAGCCAACATTACATCGATGTTTTCACTTCAAAATCTTACTACAACGTTTCGGCTCGTCGAGCCATTTTCAATTCTAAAACAATTTTTCAATTTACAATCATATCTTATATTATTTTGATAATTATTTCTGTAATTATATCAATTACTATTATATCTAATCATTGATACCTTCTAAATAACTCAACTATTTCAAAATATTAAATGTTTATAATTACCTATCATGTACTTTTCCATTATATTTCTTATGTAAAATAGATGCGTTTTCTCAAGTTAATTTTTAACTATTGTATCACGTTATTATTATAGAAATTTATTCTTATATAATATTAAATAACCATATTATGTGTCAGCCCACATGTTGTTAATTTCATTGTTATTGAGAGACTTGTTAATATTATAGTAGTGAGGAAGATTATATATATATATATATATATATATATATATATATATATATATATATATAATCTTTTATATATATATATATATATATATATATATATATATATATATATATATATATAATCTTATATATATATATATATATATATATATATATATATATATATACATTTTTATACATCAGAATAAAAATATTTAAATTCCACCATGAGAATATTAAAAAATGATATACAAATGGAGCTACAAATACAATAATACAAAGAAACAGTGAGGGATATTATGTGTAAATAGACAAATGTAATATTTGTGACTGGGACTTCGAGTTGTTCCTGTGTTTCTCACCGCTTTCCTGACTTAGGGTGGTTCTTCCCCTCCTTCCGAAGGCGATATTTCCTGAGCACATTCCTTTACCAAATAATCAATAATAATCGTCCGTCTTACGCATACAGTTCAAGTCATCAATCCATACCCTCTCCACAAGATCACGTCCCTCTGACCTTTACACCCTTTGCCACAGATCTGCCTCATTTAAACATTCCTTTGTTGTACGTACCACTGTAGTCTGGAATTTCATCCCACTAAAAATCCGCCATGTACCATCCTTATCCAGATTCAAAACCCTCTTATTCCAATTCCTGTTCACAATTCAATCGGACGCTGGCTAATTATATACTATGTAACAAGATTTTAATTTTCTTTATACATTCTTTTTTTTTTCTTCCGATTTGAGTATGAAACAGAATTTCGATCACCTTTCAAAAAGCATTGTGAGAAGGTATATTTTTTTAAAATGTTTTTCTTAACTTCTCCTTTTCCTGTTCATAATATTGTATTTCTTTGAAATATATTTTATCTAAAAGTATTTTATTTTTTTTTAACTCCCACACACTCCACTCTATGTATATATGTATATATATACATATATACATTTTTTTTTCTCCTCGTAATCTATCGCTTCACAGGTAGATCACAATACTTGGCTAGTTTTTACAATATCTATATATTTTTTTCACTTAAACTTCTTAAAGAACAGATGTAAATCATTTATTTACTCTATTTTGTGTTTTATATTTATATTTTATCCTTAAAATGGTTTGCCTATATAACTTATTTAGCGTTTCTTTTTAATTTTAGTTAGTTATTTGTATGTTTTCGTTGTTGTTTTTAATATATTGTGATATTGTATCCCTAGTACCCATCTGCTTGCCTTAATATCTCCTCAAAGCTATCTATATGCTTATTTTATTGCTTAGATTTTAGGTATTCTTTATTCTAATATGTCATCTGGCCAGATTTATTGTTAATTGGCTTGAAAAATATTGTTATTCTTAAGGGAACTCGTTCGAGAATAAACATGATTTTCTATTATATTTCCATTATTAAATGCTCTTATTGAAGAAACATTATAAGGAATTCTTACTTAATATGATATAATTATATTATATACAGCTTGTTTAGTATTAAAGGATTAGTAAGCCAATAATAAGTCTATATATACATATATAAATAAGTTGTGATATATATATATATATATATATATATATATATATATATTATATATATATATATATATATATATATATATATATATATATATATATATATATATATATATATATAAATAAGTTGTGATATATATATATAAATAAGTTGTGATATATATATAAATAAGTTGTGATTTACAGTAGTGTATATATATATATACACAACTGTAAATCACAACTTATTTTTAGAGATACAAATCATTTAATAATAAGGGTAAAAATATTTTTATATTGAGTTAGCGTCATTATTTTATTCTTCTTTCATAGCAGCAGCCTGCAAAGAATACTTTGGTTTTAGTGGCAATCATTATCATCTATAACATTGATAAATTTTATTCATAGTTAAAAACTGTTGATAAATCCATCACAAAAAAAATTAAGCCTTTAGCTTTCAGTGATTCTAAAAATAATGTTCATATAATAATAAGCATAAACATCTAAGTTATTATATTAGTTGGTGTGAATCATATTATTAATTTATACAACTATTAATTGTAATGTTTAATTTACCTTGGAAGTCTTGCACTTTACAAATTCAAAAGCTGTATCACATTTAGTTCCTTTTGCTAAAAAATTTTCAAAGAATGAGAAAATCTAATGATTTAGTTTTTAGTATATGTCTATCAAAAAATTGGTACCTGATGTATCACATTCGTCGACTACTTTTAGAAACTTTTTCTTAAGCTTTTCATCTTTTACTGCTTCCTCGATTACCTCTTTTTCCTTTGCTATGTCAATGGAGCCATCTTCTTTAAACTTAGGATTTGATAATAAAATATCACATGTTCATAAAATTTAATTACAAAAGTTTTGTATTTATAACTTAATTATAAAAATGAAATTTTATTTTAAGTTAAGTACTATTGCCTTATCCCTAATTGAATAATGAATTGATTCTTACCACATGCATTTTTTCCAATATGCAGGCCAAAGTGCACTTAAACAAATACAAATTTATTAAATGCAAAAATAAAAGTACTTAAAAAAATTATAAATTTAGAGAATTTAAGTTTAATTCAATTTCATTTAAGGATTGAGTTAAAGGAAGAAAAAATTGAAATGGGGAAACAGTAATACAAGTAGAATAAACCAAATGAAGGCTTTTATTTGTAAATAAAAAAAATATTTATTTATTAAAAACTCTCAAAGTAATTGATTGTTTTCTCTGGAAGGATCACAGATTCAGTTTTATTATACCTTGAGGGTAATTTAGAAATTATTAAAAAAAAGTAATGTCTTTTAAAATTATGCAATTATATCCAGCATTGTAGACTTCTCCAAAGCCTTCGATTCCGTGGACATTGGAGTCACCCGAAACCCTCTTTTGAAAACAACATATCCCTCAGATTTCTCGCCGAACTGAATCAATCTTCCACGTAAAATCCGACAACTCCTGGTTTCATCGCTAGTGTTACCCAACTTTGATTACGGCTGTCTGGTGTATGGTGGACTCTCTGGCGATAATGAAGCAAGACTTAAACGGCTCATGAACTGCTAAGTAAGATTTTTGTTTTCAGAGATACGCGAATAATCCAGTATTATGTCAAGCTAAAGTGGCTCTAACCACCATATAAGTGTCAGTATTTCCTAGTATCCTTCCTATATCGGGTAATCTGAACTCGGAGCCCATCCTACATACTACAGAGCCTACAATTCAAATCATTCATAAAAGCCCGTCCCACCCGTTCTGGCTATTCTGACTTCTACCTTCCTCCTCACCGAACTCTTGCGTTTGACAAATCCTTCATCAACCGAGCTTAACCTCTTTCTGGAACTATATCTCATCTATCATCCGCCATGCTTCAAAACTTTGCTCGTATAAAGCTCTTCTATTTAACCACATTTCCCTCTCCCTATTTCCTCATTTTGGTACTATGTTTCCACTTACTTATTACTATTATCATATTCATTTAGATTACTTTATTTTATTCTGGTTAACTACTGTTAAAGCAGTTTTGTTATTTTAGGTAATGTAAAAATTTATTTTAATTTATGCTATTTTTCTTTCATTCTTTAAAATTTTATTTGTGACAATGAGTCAGACTACACTGTCCTGGCCACTATGTAGTTTAATGCGTCCCAGATTAATAAAGAAATTATTCATTTCATTTCATTAAGTTCCTATTAAATAAGATATTATTACAATTACCTTCGCCTCCATTGGTACGTCACCAGTTGATTCTGAAACAAAAAAAAATTGTAAATAAATTTAACTAGAAATTTTAATTTTTAAAATACAAGGAACAAATAGCTCACCCATATTTTTAATATCGTTGAATTTATGTTCTTTTTCGCATGCCACCCTAGCCTCCTCATATTTTTCTGAAAGGACCTATAAATATTTAATTTACAAATTAAAATAAATATATGCTAACTTGATTTTAAATATACTTTTTTATTAATTTACTTATTATTTTATGTTCAATCAATCAATTAAATGCTTGATCAGTAATTTGTTGAAGAACATTGTCGTTAAAGTTATTATATTATAAGCAATAATAATTTAGAATCAATACTTTTTTACTTTCCTACCTATACTAGGTAAGGAAAGTACTGCAATTGGGTCAAATTTCAGACATGCGGTTTTCATCGGATCTATACGTTTCGCAGCCCCCTGAGTCCGAAAAACATATTTTTAGCCATTGGTCTGTCTGTCTGTCTGTATGTCTGTCTGTCTGTGCCAAGATTTTCTCGTTAACCACTGAACCGATTTCGTTGCTTCTATTTTTATTTTGTAGGTTTTGACTACCGATGCCTGTGACAGAACTTCGGTACTCCATTTGCAATGGCTTGCGCGCAATAAATGAAAAACACGTCTTTCTATAGAGTGTAGCGCAAAAACGGCTATAACAATTTTGATTAAACTTTCCTATAATGTTCTAATCATTAAATGTCCTTTCAATTTTCGTATATGGATTAAATTCCCGAAAAAATTCAGAAAAAAAAGTTAGAAAGAAAAGAAAAATGTTATGGGTCCTAATTCCCTATGTATATATTATACGGTAAAATTTATAATGAAACTTTTGAAAGGTAATTAAATTACCAACAAAACAAAACGCCGTTTAGCCCATCGTTTAAAAGGTAATGAAATTCTCTACAAAGCCATATAAAAATCGTTCACTTTGCCCTATTAACGAAGATACAGCTATTCGATTTCCAATGAATGATTACGAGTTTACTGTATCCCGCATCACACAATCTTCACTATTTCCTCAACTTTTAACAGAAATTATTGTTTGACAATACTAAGCTATATCGAAAAGTTTTTGATCCCCAATATTAGTGAGTATTGAATTTTTTACACTGATCCACCTTAAGCCAGTTTCATTGCCTTAGTTTATCTAATAAGTTGTACTCAAATCTTTTGTTTGACTATTTTTCAAGAAAATAAATGTAGTTCAATCCTTTTTGTTTCTTCATGAACATATGTAATGATATAAAAACTTTTCTGAAATAGGTAGGAAAGTCGTGTGAGTGGACACACCAGATTTTTTTTATAACATAAGTGAATTTTAATTGGAAACATTTATGATGCAAATTTATAAAATATTGAATGATTGAAGTTGAGCTCATCGAATTTAATACTTACACAATGTGTAGCCAGAAGTACTGATGCCAATACGAATTTTAAATGGAACATTGTTGAGAACTGAAATTGTGAATGTGTTTTGACTCAAACAGTGGATGACTACAAACTACATAGAGTTGAACCTATTTATATTTAAACTTCTGTGATGCGGAAGTAATTCGTTTAAGCATAGCCTATCCATTGTTCGTGCATATGATGTAATGTTACAGAGATTTCGACATATTTTTTTGTAATTTAAATTTGGAAAATACATTGTTTCTCATTTAAAGTTTAATATATGTTGGTTTACTATTTTCAATAATCAACGATTGTGATCGACCAAAAAATTCAAAAACTTATCCCTCTCTCACAATTCGAGGTTACACGTTTCAGGATGCGTAGAATTAGAAAAACGAAAAAAAATATTGCTGTCCGTCCGCCGTCCGCCGTCCGCGCATTTTCTCCGAAACAACTTGACCGATTTTTTTTTCAAATTTGGATATAATAACATTTTTGGTACATTATATTGGTTTTATTAACGAACAAATATTAATGCAATAATTTTATTGTAAAAAAAAAATAAAATTTTAAAAATAAATTTATTATTATTTTTTTTTTAATTTAACCTCCTTTATTCTATACGTAGTATTTTATTTATTCTGCGTATTTTATTTCTTTATACGTAGTATTTTATTCATTCTATACGTAGTTTAAGAAGACCTCAATTGTAAAAATGATATAATTAAAATAAGAAAACTTAATAAAAAAATACTTTGCTAAATATCTTTATTTTTTTATTTAACGTTTGCAATTTAAAACTATGTTTTGTATATTTACTGATTCTTAGATTTAATTAAAATTTTTATACACTTCCAAGGAAATGAGTCATATTAATACCTGTTTATAAACTAAAATAATATATACCTAATCTAAACGATATATAATGAATATCAACCGGGTTATTTAGTAAACCTCATATATCACTAATTAAAATATTAATTTTTATTTCCTTTATTTTGTGGGGAAGTTGGACTATATCATAAATAAACAGTAAATTTTAATATTGAATGAATTATTCTCCCTGCACAAAGAAAGATAGAATGGGTGACGCTATAAGTTCTTCTATAAACCAGAACTGATTGTTTGTTTTTGGTCTTAAAATGAGAAAAACTCGAAATTGAACCAGAAAATTGGAAAAATACATTAAGCGTACGAGAAAGGAAATGCCAAAACCTCGGAAAAGATAAAAAAGACCAGTATCCATTATATAGCTAAATGAATGTATAGTAGACAAATGAACAGAATATTTCAAGATGCTGCTAAAAGGGGATCATTTGCAGTTTGATGATATTAAGTGGACGATGTATGTTTATTATGTTGAAAACCACATTATTTTCGATTGCTACTAAAGGTGCACATCGGGACTATCTTCACTTTGAAGCAGGATATAGAGAGGTATATCGAAAAAGTTATAGCTCATAGTTCTCCTTTTTTTTAGTGCATTTGCAAACGCTTTTTTAAGGAATCTTATATTAGTTATAGCTCGTTATTGTTCAGGAATTGCGACATAAATTGTTCAGAGTTTGTACCATATCATAAAAAAATAGGAAATTTTAATATTGAATGTATTATTCTCCCTGCACAAAGAAAGATGGAAAGGGTGAAACCGAACTGCTTCGCACAGTTTTGCGCGTACATAGGCAACAAGTATATTAGAAAATAATATGAAAGGACTGTATTTTTTACCTTTACAAGAAAGGAGATACTAGGAAATGTAATACCCACCAAGATCCATTCCTGTTTAGAGTACCAAAGAAACCACTTTATTTTCGATTGCTAGAGAGGTATATCGAGAAAGTTATAGCTCATAGCTCTCCTCCTTTTTAGTGCATTTGCAAACGATTTTTTAAGGAATCTATAAGGAAAACGAGCTTTTCCGAAAGACAATTAGATATTATCATAATCCAAAGTGTGAGGCACTAAGAAGATAGAGAGCTATTTTTCTATTTTATGGACTTCTCTATAACCTGTCTTAAAGTGAAGGCAGTCCCGATTTTTAACTTCTCTTCCAATGTGCAACTAGAGTTTCTCAATCCATATCGCTCTGGCAATCGAAAATATTTCTTATTCCAGCTTCTACGATTCTTGAGTATAATTTCTTTGGTACACTAAACAGGAATGGATCTTGGTGGGTATTACATTTCCTAGTATCTCCTTTCTTGTAAAGGTAAAAAATACAGTCCTTTCATATTATTTTCTAACATACTTGTTGCCTATGTACGCGCAAAACTGTGCGAAGCAGTTCGGTTTCACTCGTTCCATCTTTCTTTGTGCAGAGAGAATAATGCATTCAATATTAAAATTTCCTATTTTTTTATGATATGGTACAAACTCTGAACAATTTATGCCGCAATTCCTGAACAATAACGAGCTATAACTAATATAAGATTCCTTAAAAAAGCGTTTGCAAATGTACTAAAAAAAAGGAGAACTATGAGCTATAACTTTTTCGATATACCTCTCTATATCCTGCTTCAAAGTGAAGATAGTCCCGATGTGCACCTTCAGTAGCAATCGAAAATAATGTGGTTTTCAACATAATAAACATACATCGTCCACTTAATATCATCAAACTGCAAATGATCCCCTTTTAGCAGCATCTTGAAATATTCTGTACATTTGTCTACTATACATTCATTTAGCTATATAATGGATACTGGTCTTTTTTATCTTTTCCGAGGTTTTGGCATTTCCTTTCTCGTACGCTTAATGTATTTTTCCAATTTTCTGGTTCAATTTCGAGTTTTTCTCATTTTAAGACCAAAAACAAACAATCAGTTCTGGTTTATAGAAGAACTTATAGCGTCACCCTTTCTATCTTTCTTTGTGCAGGGAGAATAATTCATTCAATATTAAAATTTACTGTTTATTTATGATATAGTCCAACTTCCGCACAAAATAAAGGAAATAAAAATTAATATTTTAATTAGTGATATATGAGGTTTACTAAATAACCCGGTTGATATTCATTATATATCGTTTAGATTAGGTATATATTATTTTAGTTTATAAACAGGTATTAATATGACTCATTTCCTTGGAAGTGTATAAAAATTTTAATTAAATCTAAGAATCAGTAAATATACAAAACATAGTTTTAAATTGCAAACGTTAAATAAAAAAATAAAGATATTTAGCAAAGTATTTTTTTATTAAGTTTTGTTATTATAATTATATCATTTTTACAATTGAGGTCTTCTTAAACAACCTACGTATAGAATAAAGGAGGTTAAATTAAAAAAATAATAATAATACATTTTTTTTTTATTTTAATTTTTTTTTAACATATAGATTATTGCATTAATATTTGTTTGTTAATAAAACCAATATAATGTACCAAAAATGTTATTATATCACTATAACTAAGCCATATATGTGTACTGAATGGTGTGGTAGATGCCTGTAGGCACTCACGCCAGTACCGCTTTTCTGCCGCATAAGTGTATTTTCTACGGAACTGCTTAAACTTTCTAAAAAATAATCAGCGTTTTAGAAAGAAAAATATATTCTCCAGATGTTTTATTTCATCACATTTTGCGTTATTGTAGACCGTTTAATTACAAACGACGCTTGATATGTAACTTGAAAATATTTTTGTTAAAAAAATTGAATTTACTGGTGTTTTTCATAGCATAAGCCAACTATTTTTTAATATTTCTTCCTGTTTTATTATTCTATGACTATTCAGCTTTAATAAAAGACCAACTATGAGGGAATTAAGCCAAATGCTGATTCTCAGTGACCAAAAAACTAACTAAAGTCAAAGTCGTCAATCCGCCATCTTTGGGGCAGTGCGTTCACTTTTTTTTGTGGGAACATTGCCTTTTTTTAAACAAATAGTTACAAGGAACACAACGATATGCAATTTATAGGGATGTGGGAGGGGAGGGGGTGCACGGTAAGGGGGTCTGGCCCACCGTGTAAAAAAAAAGGCACTTGTAGGGTGCGTGGACTGTGATTTCCTTGGGAGTAGTTCGGAAGTAAACCTACATAAAAAGGAAAATGGTACCTAAATTTTGAATTTTACTCGAAGAGTACTTTGAATTAGACTTCGAGGCTACAACCTGATTTCTGTAAAAAGTTCAAAATGACAATTTGATTGGCTTTATATTTTTTTTGTTACCTACAACTTGGATTGATCTAGCAGACCATAAGTATATTCTCATAAAGAGTTCACCACTGGTATAATGTTTTTCCTAAGTATTGTTTAAAAATACCCTACATGTACAGAGAGACAAAAAGTAGTTGTATTTTCCCTAGGTACAATAAATAATCCTTATTAATGTATAAGCGCAGTATTCTGAGGCGCCAGATCCAATAAGATTTACCAGGGGTAGCTTCTGTAATTTTTTTTCTTATATCTTTTCTTCTTTGTGTAGCTAAACCTCTAACTAAAATATTATGCAATTTCCGGATCCACAAGTAACAAATAAGCTATTAAGCTTTTTGTATTTTGAATATGTTTTATACTAATGAAGTACTGTGTTATGCACTGACAATGAATGAACGATTCACATCCTCACCATTGTGCCAAATATACGTATATATAGTTGGATCCAATGCTTGTTCAGTCAGTATTCATTCTCTACTGGAATTAAGACGTATCGACAACACAGGTTCTTGCAAACATGCAGTATTCATACTTAATTTTCCTTGCTGTAGTTTGCACAGCACAGTCTGTAAGTTTATAATATATATTATTTTTTATTTCTTAAAGACATTTACAACTGTATTAAATAACACTTTATACATTCTGTATTTACATGACCACATTTCATGGAGCATTTCATTACGTTTTATCTGTAATATTATCTAAAACCTTCAATGGAACTTACAGTTTTTTTAAATGTTTTTTTTATTATTTCTTAATGTTATTTACGACTTTATTAAATAAATACATCTAGTGAATTAGAACATAATGTATATAATGACATGAAAAACGCTTGCTGAGTAACTACCCAATGGTAGCACTCTAATGATATGTTTACATTAGGAGATCACGGGGCCATCTTCTTTTCAGACGCCTCGGAGGGTTATCAGGAATTGAAGAGGAAGCAAGGTTAGAAACGAGAGGGTTGGGATGATTATGAAGTTTATTGTGGAAGGATGGGTATCTGGATTGGGCCAGATCTGAAACAAAAGGAACATTCAGGTCATTATGGATGGTTTTATTTGTAACAAAGTAGGGAGCATTGAGGATTTTACGAAGGATTTTGGATTGTAAGGATTGGATACGACAGGAATTCGATGGTTTAGTGGAGCCCCATATCTCAAATCCGTAAGTCGAAATAGGCCTTATTGTAGTCAAGTATATGAGTTTTTTGTAATTAATTGGAAGATTAGAACGTTTGTCGAGTAAGTGATGAAGTAATCGGAAACGTCGAGCGCTTTCGTGTCGTTTCAGTCTAGTATGAGGATTCCAAGTTAGTCTTTTGTCCAGGTGGAGTCCTAGGTATCGGATTTGCTCAACAGGGATAAGTGGGGTATTGTTAAAGGAAACTGTAGGACAAGAAGTTGTTGGTTGGTTGGTTACGATTATAATATTTAAATATTAATCTGACACTTAAGATTATAGCTATATTTGTATCCAAAAAAGTATATATCTCTATCTAATATGACACTACAACCTTCTAATTAGTTATACCTTAGTCGAATATTCTTCTTTACGCTCTCACCATTCCATTCATCACTTCAACTTTGAATTGAAAAACATCGTTGTGTTCTGAGGTTAGGTCCATGCAAAGTCGAGAGCTTCTTCTGGATCACATCATCACTGTTTTTATCTGCGTTGCCAATAACACTGATCCATAATTCATTTTTACTGCCTTGCATTCCCTTGAGGCGCTGCGCCAAAGTCTAAGTTGCACAGGTATCACACACAGGTAGTTTCAAGTTCTGACTTAATCCAAAATTCATGAGTGCCGGTGTCAACCAGAATCCACTTCCTTATTTCTAAATTCTGAATGGAAATTCCCTGACAATATCCTGCTATATAATCCAATTGGTTACCATATTTATTATTTAATTTAGGTTTCATTAACAATCAAACTTATCTTCGCTGCAGCCTCTCAGTTCCACAAGGTATTGCCTGATAAAGCTAGAAGCTGCGCCATCATCTTACTTATTGTGTCAGACCTTTTAATGTGAATGTCACAGACTGCCTTTTCCAGAGCAAGAAGATAGAAAGCATGAGTCCTCTCTTTGATGTAAATTCTTCCGATCTGTGCCCCCTTGTTTCATAACACAAATCTCCTTCATGGGTCATCTACTCAACATAATAAACTCAGTTCAGGTTCAGTGTTGTCGTAGGACAATTTCAACATAGAGGTGAAGTGTTTCGATATCGTACCCGTGACCTTGTTCCAGAATAGTCCTCGAGCAGAAGATCTGTTGTATCGTTGATCTCTTGTTTTAATATCCACACTGGTAACGTTCCAGTTTTAGTTCCATAAACGATAAAAGTCTATGGGACTGAATGCTGGATAGGAGAAGCTAAAAAACAGAGCAATAACACCATAATATTTGAAGCACTTCACTATGCCGCCCTTTTCATATGTTGGAGGTGTAATGGTTAAAAAAAAAAAAAAAAATAAGGAACCAAAAAACCAAAGAGTAATGTTTTACAAGTAGACTTCATCGCATCAAATGATTAAACGTTATAATATGGATGATATAAAGTTTCTTATTTACAAGACTTTATATTAATGAAATCAAATTTGTGGATCAATGAGGTTTTTTTAAAACGTTAATAGTTTATTGATTAAATATAATAAAGTTGTATTGATTTTTACTTCCAGGTTTTGTCAATGTCATTAAAGGAGATCAGTGATGCTTGTAAGAAAGAGTATAACTTTGATGGCGATTTAGATAAAATTAGTAAGACATATTTCTTTTTTTATATTTTTTCATAAATTCAAATTAATATTTAATTCAAGTTTTTTAGTCTAATATTCATTTTACTTTTCAGATTACGACGATCCTGAATTTCCAAAAGAAGCTAAGGTATTTGCGTTAAAATTTATTTTCGTCTTAAGGCTTTGATTTGGATTATTTCTAACAATTCTTCATCCTGGTTTACTATATTCACGTTTCTCGAACAGGAATATGTGATAATTCCTCATTTTTCCTAATCATTTCAAACATGATCTCTTTATTTTACGATGAATCTTCCTTAGGTTATTATAAGAGATCAGATTTTTTTAAATGAATAAGGATTCATAAAATTCATAAGCTACTTAAATATTAAGGTATGATTCGCCTAATGCACAAAAAATTAGATTAAAAAGATCAACAATCCTAGCAATAGTACATAGTTGCCAGTATTGTTTCTATTAAGAGAACTTTGGATGATAATATATCCATCCTGCTCTGAAGTATTTCTACTATATCACTTACGTGCCCTCACACTGGCAATGGAATGCTAAAAGTAACCGAATGTTGAAAAGCATATTCACATGCGATTTCCTTCTTTACCAATAAGTTCATCTACGAGTCATTTAGAATCGAAGCTTATACTGATATCAAAAAACTATAACATAATAATAATAACAAAACAGACAGGCATGGTGGAATGAAGATTTGGATAGCGAGATGACCTTTTTTTTTTATATATCAGGCTTTATTTTTATGTAATTTCTCAAAATACGTAATGTTTCAACTGTGTTATTAAAAAGTATGCTCCTCTACAACTTCTATAAATTCATTGTACAAATAAAAACGATATTTGATCATTATTATTCTTTAATATTGTTTCAAAATTAATTACTGAACGATTTCTAAATTAGGACCGGTAAAATTAATTAAAGATTCTAAAAATTGATAATTAAATTAAATTAGTCTGTAAATTTCGGGGTTGGCTGAAATTTGGTTTGTCCCCCATACCAACTTTTAAAAACGGCCCAACCGCATTTACAACATTTTCTATTTAGTAATTTGTTAAGTCAGTAACTGTCCCAGAATATTACCAAGATATCTCAGAAAAATTTTAAAAACTATTTCTCTAATTCGTTTAATTATTATTGTACTGAACTGTGTATAGGAATCTTTAAAAATTTATAATTTTATTTAAATTGATAAAAGAATTTTAAGTTCAAATTATAATTAATTCTTCCAAATTACAGTGTACATTGGCCTGTTCATTTGAGAAAAAGGGTGTGGTAAGTATTATTTTCTCACAACATCATTACATTAAATCAATGTTACTCAACTATATATATAATAACCTATTATTTAGATGAAAGCAGATGGATCGTTCGATAAGGAAAAGGATAAAGAGGCTGTTGAAGAAATAGTGAAAGATGAAGTGCTAAAAGCAAAGTTGATGGCAGCGATTGATGAATGTGATGTTACAGGTATGTTTTATATACATGTCGTTTATGTTCATGATATGAAGTCAACTTTTTCTGAAATATCAGAAATATTATTTTAAAATATATATTAATAATATTTCAGCGAATGCAGATAAATGTGAAGCGGCTTACGAGTTTGTAAAATGCAAAAAAGCGAAGGTAAGGTGGTCTTAAAACATTTTATTGCTTAAATAATTATCTTTTTATTAAAAAATTACCTGAATACCGTAAATTTTTGTCATATATATGTATGTGTGTTAAATTAAAATGTGTATCAAACAACTTTAATATAATTGATACCTTAATAGAATAATTTAATGCCTGCTGACAAAGACATTTTCAATCCCTCGTTCCGATCTATCACTCTCTGTGTAATATGTTTCAAAGTCAGCGAAAGATTAATATACAAAAGATTGGTTGGTATACTAACGCATAAAAAAATAATTCCCGACCATTAATTTATTTTTGTTTATTACATTCAACGAAATACCAATTACACAGTTACTAACAACATTGCTGGTGTAAATGTAATTACTAATTACATTTCATATTAAACTAAGCGGACACGACCACAGACTTATAAACGACTAACAACGGATGAAATGCTCATCAGGAGGAGACTGAAAAGGATCTGGTTGAAAGATTTTCTGATTTAAAAAAGTAAACATAGATCAGGGAAGAGGTGCTGCTGGTTTATTATCTATATTCTCCCTTGTTCCTAATGTGTCATCTTCTAACGTAAAAACAAATCATTGGCACATTCATTTCTGTGATGTTACCGCAACATTTTCGTGAAAATCACCTACTTTTTTTCATAAATTGTTTACATTTTTATAAGTTTCTCAAAAACAGCTCTGACAAATTTAATTTAATTCGGAAAATAATAACTTCAGCCTCAATAGCATATTTAAATAATTAACTGGATTACATTTAGTAATAGATGAAAATGGGGACGGCCATAGAGTTCTTTGTTCCAAATCGTGGGTTCAATACCCAACTGGGTTAGCTAATTTTTGTTTTTTCGGCGACCTTAAGAAATTAATTTTTACACTACCACTCCGGTAAAAATAGGGCAGCAATATATATTTAAACACCAGGAAGTGGCAATCAGAGCTACGAGGCCCATTTGTTTTAATTATCCACTTCCAATGATTATTTCATCTTATTTTTTTCTGAATAGATGTTAGGATTATATACCTTACGCTTAAATAAATTATATAATTTATATTTGTTGCAGGCTGGACCACATTGAATATGAAGACGGAAGGCTCATTTATTTTATTAGGTTATTCCCTCTTACATGTAGTCGAATATATAAATAAAAATAATTATCATGTACATTAATATATAACATATACATTGTTTTTTAATCTTTAACAATAAATATTAACTTTATGTCGAAAATATTGTAGTTGTCAATAAATCCTTTAATCTTACAATATTATTTTCTTGATATAATCGGTAGGTACTTACTTATGATTATGGTAGGTAACTAACCTCTAATCATGAATTCAGTCCTGCGCATGCGCTAGTATCTAACAACCCACCTGCTACATCGTCTCTCACAAGTATCTTAATTATCAGTGAATTTGTGAACTGTTATGTTAAAAAATCAGTGTAATTAACAATTATATAGTTAATTCTTGAACAGAACCACAAACAGGGTTAGTAACCGCTTGTTTATTAAGTTTGAACAATAGTGTAAACAACCATAGAATTAGATAGAGTGGCCATTCTTATCTGCAGTCCCCCAACTTAGAGCCCGGCAGTCTCAGTACCTGTCGAGTTGTCTAACTAGCTGGTTCATATCACTCGACCCTCTATCGGTCTGCGTAATTTTTACGTAAAAAAAAAACAACCTTTTCAATAGTCGTTGACATGAAATGCGATATTATCATATGATAATGTCTAGTAAGAACAAAAGATCGAGAAGCTTAGGCAATAATAGCTCTATCAATTCGCCAGTTAAACAAAAGCCTAGGCGTTCTAACAGAAAAACACCACCATCTACACCTGACAGACCAAATGAACCACAACCTGGTACCTCAACAGAAATTATGACCACCGAAACAAACATTGAAACAGATGAATCACCATTTTTTACTCCTAACCCATACCAACTACTATCTAATACTCCAGAAGAAACAATGGAAATACCATCAACTCCCAGAGAGCCAAAACCACCTCCAATATTATAAAAAATATAAAAAATTTCCGTTATTTTGCCAGCACTTAAATAAATTACTTGACAATGGTAAATACACATGTCAAAGTCGAATCAATGACACCAAGTTAATGCCAGATTCCCCTGAATCATATAGAAAAATAATAAAATACTTGACTGATACAAAGGCGGAATTCCATACATATCAGTTATTCCAAGAGAGAGCACTAAGAGTAGTAATAAGAGGCCTCCACCCATCAACTCCACCTGAGGCAATCAAAGAAGAATTGACAGAACTGGGTTTCAGTGTCCGCCAAATTGTCAACGTATGTAAAGATAACAAAGAGCAACCAGGTACAAACAACAAAATAGCCCTACCACTTTTTTTTGTTGACCTAGAGCGCACCACTGGGGTTGATAACATCTATAAACTAAGACGCCTGTACTATACTAGTATAGTTGTCGAAAAACCATATGCAAAACGGGAAATAGTCCAATGTCATAATTGCCAATCATATGGCCATACTAAAAGCTATTGCCACCGCTTACCGCGATGCGTGAAGTGCGGGCAACAACATAAGTCGGAAGATTGCAGTAAGTCCAAGGAAATTCTTGCGGTATGCGCATTATGCCATAAAGATCACTCTGCAAACTACAAAGGATGCCAGACATATAAAATCTTAAAATCAAGATTACAGACAGCACCTAGACATGAAGAGACTTACAGGACACCCAGACCACCAAGGCAACCCTCAAGATTTGCAAACAAAGAAGTCTCTTATGCACAAATGTTAGGAGAACTAGAACAGCATTCTCAACCTCAGGCCCTGCCGCAAACTCAGCCATTACCTCATGGTTCACCACCCGAACATAATAACACCTAAAAGTTCAGTCCTTGCCAAAAATCCTACATTCCTCGCCCTAACGATTCCAATGACCTTACCAGCCTCCTTACATCATTCCTCTCCGAAATCAAATCCCTCATCACCCCGCTCATTACCTTACTTACAAACGTCATAGCCAATCTTATTCCACCGCCAAGAATTCCTTGAATGTCCTCAATAAAACCCCTCTCCATTCTCCTTTGGAATGCGAATGGTGTTCGAAATCATATTAACGAACTAACCTTTTTTCTACAGGACAATAACATAGACATAGGCCTAATAACTGAGACCCGACTAACTAACAAAAGACAGTTCAACATACCTGGCTACAAGATATATCGAACTGACCACCCTGATGGAACAGCACATGCTGGCACTGCTGTCATCATCCACCAATCCCTCTCCCATCATTTGTATCCCCTACCAGTTCACGATTTCCTACAAACCTCAGCAATAACTATCCAAACTTCACTTTTTCCTGTTACAGTTGTCGCAGCATACTCTCCACCTAAAAAACCAATACCTGAAACTAACTTAATTTCCTTTCTTAATTCCCTAGGACACCATTTCCTTATAGGTGCAGACCTTAATGCCAAACATCAGCAATGGGGAGCCAGAACCACGAATTCCCGCGGGCGAACATTGCTGTCTGCTCTTAATTCCCATAATAGCAACATCCTTTCTCCTGATACTCCTACATACTGGCCAACAGATCCTAACCGTAATCCTGACCTCCTTGACCTCTTCATTCACAAAGGCCTAGGGCCGCTAAATTTTTCAATTTCACGGCTCGATGACCTTTCCTCAGACCATAGTCCGCTGAACCTAACCCTTTCGGCATCGCCTATCTCCAAATTATCTCCTCCCTCATTCATCAGAGGCCCAGTCAACTGGAACCTTTTCCGCCAAACAATAACAGATGCAATAGACCTCAGAGTACCCCTAAAAACTCCTCAAGACCTAGATAATGCAGTGAGTTCCTTCACCACCTTGATCCAACAAGCAGTCTGGACTGCATCCTCACCACTCCCCTCCAAAAAATCCCTCAAAAAGAATCCCTTGCCCCAAAACCTTACTGACCTTATTAAATCCAAACGCCAATCTAGGACCCTCTGGCAAAGAACCAGGCATCCTGAAGATCGGAAATTATATAATTACTATTCCAAACAGGTTAAAAAAGAACTGACGACCTTTAGATCCCAATCCTACAATTCCTACCTTTCCTCCCTCTCTACCGATGACAACTCCCTCTGGAAAGTGACCAAAAAAATCCTTAAATACCAATCTATTTCCCACCCACTCCGACGAGATGATGGAACCTGGGCTTCGTCAGATGAGACTAGAGCTGAAGAATTTGCCAAACATCTATCCAAAACATTCACTCCCCACACCGAACTCCATCCCACCCACACTGCTGAAGTTAATGAACTCCTCTCTTCTCCGATTCCTCTCTCCCTGCCTCCTAAAGCTGTCAACCCCTCTGAGGTCAAATTCCATATAAACAACCTGAAACCTCGAAAATCCCCTGGACACGATCTCCTTACTTCCCAGATCCTTAGACAACTTCCCAAAAAAGCAATCATGTTCCTCACATACCTGTATAACTGTACCCTCCGCACAACTCACTTTCCTCTCATATGGAAACACTACATTATTATCCTCTTCCCTAAACCAGGTAAACCTGTTAATAATACCTCATCCTATAGACCAATAAGCTTACTTCCGATCCTCTCGAAAATCTTTGAAAAAATCCTTCTCAAACGTATCCTACCCATTCTCGAAACCCACAATATCCCCTCCCATCAGTTTGGTTTCCGCTCAAGACATTCCACTGTTCAACAAGGCCTCCGCGTTGTTGACCATATATCCTCTGCGCTTGAAAACAAGCAATATTGCACTAGTGCCTTTCTGGACGTAGCGCAAGCTTTCGACCGGGTGTGGCATGATGGCTTGCTTTTCAAGCTCAAAACTCACTTACCCCAATCCTTGTATCTAGTCCTCAAATCCTACCTCTCAAATCGTTCCTTTCAAGTCCGCTGCGGCACTGAATTCTCCAATTATTATCCAGTTGAGGCTGGTGTTCCACAAGGCAGTGTCTTGGGCCCAGTTCTCTACATCCTTTTCACAGCTGACATTCCAACCCATCCTAATACCCTTCTAGCAACATTTGCTGACGATACCGCCATCCTATCTTCCCACCCAGACCCTGAAACAGCATCCCTAAACCTTCAAAGACACATCTCCCTAATAGAGCAATGGTGCAACAATTGGCGTATCAAGATCAATGAATCCAAATGCAAGCATGTCACCTTTACCCTCCGACGCAGATCCTGTCCACATATCCTTTTCAACTCAGTACCTCTTCCCATCTCAGACACAGTTCGGTATCTTGGATTCCTTTTAGACAAAAGACTAACATGGAACCCACATACCAGACTTAAAAGACAAGAGCTTAACCGACGACTTGGCCAGTTATACAGACTACTTAACAGAAAATCTAACCTCTCAATTGAAAACAAACTATTAATATACAAGACCATACTGAAACCCATCTGGACCTACGGACTTGAACTGTGGGGGACAACTAAATTATCGAACATCAAACGCATCCAATCCTTCCAGTCTAAAATCCTCCGTATAATAGTCAATGCTCCTTACTATGTTACGAACAAAACTTTACATCATGACCATAACATCCCTAATGTAGTAGACGTTATTCATTCCCGATTTTGAAATTTTCATCAGAACCTAACCTATCATCCTAATCCCTTAGCACAATCCTTATCTAGTTCCAGTCATCCCTACAATCCTCCTCGAAGGTTGAAGCGGCAGTGGCCCCTTGATCTTTTGTAAAGACGTCATTGGAGTCCTGGCAATGGCCAGCTTCTCCACTCAAGTCATGAGCGTATGTGGCTTTAGTGCCCTCTCTCAGTCTCCACTGGATTCCCATTCTAGTGATGCGGCTGAGAGAGAAGCGCTGGGATCTCTTGGAGTCTTGCCTTGTCCTCCACACGTGGGGGAAAAGGCCCGACTCGGAGCTCCCTCGGCTGACTGTAAATATTGTAAATAAGTTTGAATGTGTTTTTATTTATTATTTATTTATTTATTTTTTATTTTTTTTTAGTTTTTAATTTAATGTTATATCAGTTTGATTTATTCTGTTACTCCAAGTTTTATTTTATTTTATTTTCTTATAATCTTGTATATATGGTATGATTGTACTTCATTCATCATAAATACTCAATGCCCTTAATTAAGGCAAAATGAATTTTTTCTTTCTCTCAATAAAAAAAAAAAACATGAATTATTACGAGGATGAGAAAGTGTTTGTGTAAACGTCTTAGAAAGAGAGAGAATCGTTTTAATCTTAAGACCTTGACAAACCCGTACATTTCTTCACCTCCACCATTCAGTCGAAAGTATGGACAAATCATTCCTCATGAACCCATAAGAAAAATAATATCAGGCTTTATTTTTATGTTATTAATCTCTCAAAATACGTAATTTTTCAACTGTGTTATTAAAATGTATGCTCCTCTACAACTTCTATAAATTCATTGTACAAATAGAAAGGATATTTGATCATTATTATTCTTTAATATTGTTTCAAAATTAATTACTGAACGAATTCTAAATCAGGACCGGTAAAATTAATTAAAGATTCGAAAAATTGATAATTAAATTAAATTAGTCTGTAAATTACGGGGTTGGTTGAAATTTTGTTTGTCTCCCATAGCAAATTTTAAAAACGTCCCAACCGCATTTACAACATTTTCTATTTAGTAATATGTTAAGTCAGTAGACTGTCCCAGAATATTATCAAGATATCTCAAAAACTTCTAAAAATTATTTCTCTAATTCGTTTAATTATTATTACACTGAACTGTGTATTGGAATATTTTAAAATTTATAATTTTATTTCTATTGATAAAAGAATTTTAAGTTCAAATTATAATTAATTCTTCCATATTACAGTGTACACTGGCCTGTTCATTTGAGAAAAATGGTGTGGTAAGTATTATTTTCTCACAACATTACATTAAATCAATGTTACTTAACCACAAATATATAATAACCTATTATTTAGTTGAAAGCAGATGGATCCTTCGATAAAGAAAAGGATAAAGAGGCTGTTGAAGAAATAGTGAAAGATGAAGTGCTAAAAGCAAAGTTGATGGCAGCGATTGATGAATGCGATGTTACAGGTATGTTTTATATACATGTCGTTTATGTTCATGATATGAAGTCAACTTTTTCTGAAATATCAGAAATATTATTTTGAAATATATATTAATAATATTTCAGCGAAAGCAGATAAATGTGAAGCGGCTTACGAGTTTGTAAAATGCAAAAAAGCGAAGGTAAGGCGGTCTTAAAACATTTTTTTGCTTGAATAATTGTTATAGGTTATCTTTTTATTAAAAAATTACCTGAATAACGTAAATTTTTGTCATATATATGTATGTGTGTTAAATTAAAATGTGTATCAAACAACTTTAATATAATTGATACCTTAATAGAATAATTTAATGTCTGCTGACAAAGACATTTTCAATCCCTCGTTCCGATCTATCAGTCTCTGTGCAATATGCTTCGAAGTTATCGAAAAATTAATATACAAAAGATTGGTTGGTATACTTACGCATAAAAAAATAATTCCCAACCATTAATTTGTTTTTGTTTATTACATTCAACGAAATACCAATTACACAGTTACTAACAACATTGCTGGTGTAAATGTAATTACCAATTACATTTCATATTAAACTAAGCGGACACGAATAATAACACGACTTATAAACGACTACCAACGGATGAAATGCTCATCAGGAGGAGACTGAAAAGGAGCTGGTTGAAAGATTTTCTGATTTAAAAAAGTAAACATAGATCAGGGAAGAGGTGCTGCTGGTTTATTACCTATATTCTCCCTCGTTCCTAATGTGTCATCTTCTAACGTAAAAACAAATCATTGGCACATTCATTGCTGTGATGTTACCGCAACATTTTTATGAAAATCACCTACTTTTTTTTATAAATTGTTTACATTTTTATAAGTTTCTCAAAAACAGCTCTGACGAATTTAATTTAATTCGGAAAATAATAACTTCAGCCTCAATAGCATATTTAAATAATTAACTGGATTACATTTAGTAATAGATGAAAATGGGGACGGCCATAGAGTTCTTTGTTCCAAATCGTGGATTCAATACCCAACTGGGTTAGCTAATTTTTGATTTCTCGGCGACCTTAAGAAATTAATTTTTACACTACCACCCCGGTAAAAATAGGGCAGCAATATATATTTAAACACCAGGAAGTGGCAATAAGAGCTACGAGGCCCATTTGTTTTAATTATCCATTTTCAATGATTATTTCATCTTATTTTTTTATTTAATAGATGTTAGGATTATATACCTCACGCTTAAATAGATTATATAATCTATATTTGTTGCAGGCTGGACCACATTGAATATGAAGACGGAAGGCTCATTTATTTTATTAGGTTATTCCCACTTACATGTAGTCGAATATATAAATAAAAATAATTACCATGTACATTAATATACATATACATTGTTTTTTAATCTTTAACAATAAATATTAACTTTATGTCGAAAATATTGTAGTTGTCAATAAATCCTTTATCTTACAATATTATTTTCTTGATATAATCGGTAGGAACTTACTTATGATTATGCCAGGTAACTGACTTATCATGAGATTATTACGAGGATGAGAAAGTGTTTGTGTGAATGTGTTAGAAAGGGGGAGAATCGTTTTAATCTTAAGACCTTGGCAAACCCGTACATTTCTTCACCTCCACCATTCAGTCGAAAGTATGGACAAATCATTCCTCATGAACCCATAAGAAAAATAGTTTACTCCAACACCTCATAGACCTAATCCACACCAAACACAGTGCCAGATTATTATGGCAACGTACCAAACACTCCATAGATCGCCGCTTCTACAATTATTATTGTAAACTATTAAAGCAAGAATTACAATTCTTTAGATCCCAATACGTTGATACCTACCTTGCTTCTCTCTCTGTTCACGACAATTCCCTCTGAAAAACCACCAAAAAAATCCCAAAAGTCTATTATATTTCTGACCACCTTGAGATGCGATGACTCCTTGGAAGTGTCTGATAAAGACAAAGCTGAGGAATTAGAAGGAGTCAGACACCTCTCCAGTACATTCACTTCCATCCAACTCATACCGCAAAATTAGAAGAATTTCACTCTTCATCGATTCCGCTCTCCTTACCACCTAAAGCAGTTAATCCATCTGAGGTCAAATACTTTTAAGCAATATCATTCCTCGTAAATTTCCTAGATACGACCTCCTAACCCTACAGATCCTTTGGAAACTTCCACCTAAAGCTATCATATTTCTTACATATATTTTTAATGTCATCCTAAGAACTACGCACTTTCCTCTCCTTTGAAAGCATTCCACCATCATCCTTTTCCAGACAAACCAGACAAACCTGCCAACAATACATCATCCTATAGACCCATTAGCCTACTCCCAATCCTATCAAAAATTTTTGAAAAGATCCTACTGAAAATAATCCTACCATAATAGAATCCCGTAAAATTCCTAGCCATCAATTCGTATTTCGTTCCCAACACTCCACTGTCGATCATATGTCCTCAGCCCTAGAAAAGAAGCAATATTGTTCGAGTGTATTTCTGGACAAAGCACAAGCTTTTGACCGGCTATGGCAATCAGGACTGCCCTTCAAGCTTGAACTTTATTTACCATAGTCCTTATATCTAATACTCCAACCCTACCTCTCTGACCCCTCCTTTCAAGTTCGCTGTGGTACCGAATTCTCCGACTCCCATTTTTATTGGGCCCTTCCCTTCCTCGCCTCTAAGGCTATACCGGGTTTTCTCGAGCCAGGGAGCGTGGGCGGAGATTTAAAAGACGCCCCGGCACCTGGACGTGAACTCGTGACTATATTTTATCATATATCAGGTTGCCAGGCAACGACGGTGCTGTGGACACACGTTAGCCCGTTCGGCAACTCCGCCTTCTCCGACTGCCATTTGTCAATTGTCCGACTGTTAATTGAGACGGGAGTTCCAGAGGGTCTTAGGTCCCATGTTTTACATTCTTTTCACCGCAGATATTTCCATCCATCCTGATATCCTCCTGGCAAAATTCGCTGATGATACCGCTATCCTTTCAACCAACTCAGATCCTAAAACAGCGTCATTAAACCTACAAATGCACCTCTCCCTGATTGAACACTGGTGGAAGAAATGGTGCATTAAGATAAAGGAATCCAAATGTAAACACATAATCTTCACTCTTTGTGTAAATCCTGTCCACCAGTTTATTTTAACAACATCCAGCTTCCTTTCGCAGATACAATCTGATACCTTGTCTTTTTCTTAAACATACGACCATACTCTATGTAGCCAATACACCATGGCCTTGATATCCTCGTCCTAGACCTTATCCCAGAATAATTCTCTAAATTTCACTAGAACCTTACGTATCATCCAAATGTTCTTGCACAATCCCTATCAAGCTGGGTGCTATCCCTATAATCCTCCAAGAAGGTTGAAACGGCAGTGGCCTTGCGACTTTTTATAGATTGCATATATTGGAGTTCTGGCAATGGCCAGATTCTCCACTCAAGACATGAGTGTATGTGGTTAAAGTGCTCTCAATCTATCTCCGCTGGCTTTAGTACCAGTGATGGGGTTGAGAGAGTAGCGCAGGTTCTCCTCGAGTCCAGCTTTTCCCTCGATAGTTGGGAAATAACTTCTTCCGAGTTCCCTCGCCTGAGTGTATATAGGTATGCATGTGTTTTTTGCTTAGTTTTAATTTTATTATTTTTAGGTCATTTTATTTTATTTATTGTATATACTTTTTGATCATTATTTATTGTTATTTTGCTTCTGTTTATTTTATATTTTGTGTACATGTAGTGCAAATGTTATTATATCTCACTATAACTAATGTTTAAGTGACAGATTGTTGTAATTTCAATAAATAAAAAAAATATCTTAATTAACATTTTTTTTTTACAATACTACATTCTGCCACATTTACGAACATTAGCAGTAGTGGTATAGTAGCTCATTCAGACTCAATGTACAGTAATTAAAAAAACAAAATAATAATAGTAACAGTTAATCTATATAAACAAAATGAAACTAAACTAATCTAAAAAACCTTAAACTAAAATAACAACATAAATATACACATTCTTTTATACAATATATTTAATACAATGTATTTCATTTCTGAACATGATTCAAGGTTCTAAATTAGCAAAGTTACATATTCTATTTTACTACTCTATCTCTGGGGTTTGGTTGAAAAATTCACATTTGTTAATCCAAACGAAATTAATTACTTGCTAAATCTGGTAGATCATGCAGTCCCTAAACCTGATATTAGTTTTATGTACTACGTAATTATGTACGATTCCAGTCAATTTCATCTATTTATAAATAAAAACCAATTTATTTATAAATAAAAACCACAAAAACCAGTTTCAACCACTCAAATTTGCAAATTGTAATGTATCAAGTATATATATTTTATGTGTTTTAGTTGAGCTCTTTAAGGATAGCTCTTTTACTTGTATGCAATGAATTAAAATGAGTCAGGCATGAAGTTAGGCATATTCATTTCAGAGGATAGGAATTGTTTTGGATTTAGGAATTTAAACTCGAAGGTTGAAATGACTAAATTGTTTTGTATTTAAAGAAGAATATTTAGCGTAAAACATTGAATTTTTTTTTTACGAAGCACGCTTTACTTTTTTTTACTATGAAAAACAATCACAATTTATGTTTTTCGCATGTTCCAGCATTGTGTGTCAATTCGGCTCCAAGAATAATTAATTTAATTGTCAAAAATGGCACTTAGATATTTAAAAAGTTTAGCCGCCATTGCCCCATGGTGTGAGGGGGAGGAGATGGGAGGGTGAAGAACTGTGGAATGTGGGAAAAAAGGGTCGACGAATGCCACCCCTGCCGGAGTATCAGGATGCCAGATGCCAGAGGAGCATTTTCAGGATAACATCACGCATAGGGCTATAGGGCGGATATTAACACACTGAATAAGTTCCCTAATATCTCATTATTTATTTTCCTTATTTATGATTTTATTTACAACTGACAAACTGTTGATTTCACGTAAAAAACAAAAAAATATTGAATAATGCTTAAATAATGTGAGAGTATTATCCATTTCACGATGAGAATTTATTTCAAATTAATTTGCTATACTGCACATTGGCGGTTAGTTACGTTATACACCACAAGAAATTATCCTTCAGTTATATAATTATTCACTTTAGTTGAAATGTATAACTACTAAATGTTTTAACTAAAACAAGAATATATGAGGATTTTTTAATTTCTGCAAACTAGTTAAAACAGAACAATATAGTCGAGTTTTCTCGGTCCTAACGAGTGAGTCATTATTAGGGTATTTAGTTATTAATGACTTCATTAAGTTTTTTTATGATTTTTACTTTCCTACCAATAGTAGGTAAAGAAGTTATTGCGATCGGGCCAAATTTCTGATATGCGGTTTTCGACGGATCTATACGTTTCTGAGCTCCCTGAGTCCGAAAAACACATATTTAGCTATTCGTCTGTCTGTCTGTGCCAACATTTTCTCTTGAACTACTGAATCGATTTTGTTGCGTCTTTTTTATTTTGATAGGTTTTGACTACTGATGCTTGTGACTGAATGCGCAATTGCTTGTTGTCGTTTTTCTATGTTTTTCTATATACTGTAGTGTGAAAACGGATTTAACGATTTTGATTAAACTTTCCTATAATGTTCTAATAATTGTGCTTTAAATTTTCGTATATGAACTAAATTCCCGAGAAATTTGAGGAAAGGAAGTTATAAAGAAAAGAAAAATATTTTGGGGCCTAACTCGCTAAGTGTATATTATACGGTAAAATTTATAATATAATTTTTGAAAGGTAATTAAATTACCAACTAAACGAACAAAAAAATCGTCGGAATGGAACCAGTAGTATTAACGATGATACATTTTATTGTATTTTCTACACATGTTTTAATTTATTACTTTCCTTCTTATACTAGGTAAGAGAAGTATTTCAATCGGATCAAAGTTCCTATATGCGGTTTTCGACGGATCTAAACTTTTCAGAGTTCCCTGAGTCCTCTCGCTAAGTGTATATTATATACACGAAAAAAACACCGTTTAGCCTGTTTTCCTCCCATGAAATGAAATTCCCTACAAAACTATATAAAAATCGTACATTTTGGACAACTATTAATGAAGTTACAGGTATTCAATTTCCAATGGAAGATTACGGGTTAATATCCTGGTGTCAGAAATAGATGAATGAGATGAAAAAGATGACTAAGTGAAAGTCAGAAAATCTGTTAGCCGCATTACAAAAGCTTCACTATTTCCTCTACTTTCAACAGAAATTATTGTTTGGCAAAATTAAGCTATGTCAGAAAGTTTTTGATCAGCAATATTAGATAGTATTGAAATTTTTACACTGATCTACCGTAAGCCGGTTTACATTGTTTTAGTTTATCAAATTTGAGTTCTACCAATGGGTAGTTTCTCTTCATGTTGCACATGTCATGTTACCAATGTCACATTTACTTATTGTATTTTCCATGTAATACAGTTGTAAATCTCAATAAAATTAAATTAAAAAAAAAATTATCAAATAAATCGTACTCAAATCTTTTCTTTGAACAATTCTCAGTAAAATAAATGTAATTCAATTATCATGAACATATGTTAAGATAAAAAAACTTTTCTGAAATAGATAGAAAACTCATGTGAGTGGACACACCAGAATTTTTTTCAATCTCTATTTATTTCTCTTTAAATTAAATAGGCAGCTGTAAAAACCAATATCCTCACCACAATTCTATTTTATCCCCTTCTTATAACTTTACTAATATAGTTTATTGTTCATTTCTGACTGAACATAATAACAGTATCACCTAGACGTTTATATAAATTAAAAATATTTTAATATAATTTATCAATCCATTGTAAGAGAGGGGAGAATGACGTATCCCGTCGCTAACTGAGTATCAGGATACCAGGTCATTAGGGAAGCACGAATTGTCGCCCTACTCTACCGCCTTCAAGCCAGTGGGTGTTTTCAAAACTATTTTTCTTTTTTTTTGAGGACTTAGGGGATGCAGTATTTCCTGAATAAAAATGTTTACAATTAAATCATGCTGTCTCTGGTGGATCTAGAGAGGGAGTAGCTTTCGTGCTAAAATTCTCTCCCTCCCCCCCTTAAAAATAGATTTTTTTTATTAGCACATAATTATTTCTATTGAATGATCTGATATCAATACTTAAACAGTATCAATATGTATAGAATAGAAACATTTTATTGGTATAATATGCGTCGCAGCCATGGCCCATTTAGTGTTAGTAGGGATTAGTTTTATAAGTAGACTAAAATAAGTAAATAGGTATAGTACAAGAAGACAAAAAACAAAAATATTTTTATATGATAAACATCATAAATACTTTTATTATTTCAAATATTTCATATTCAATATTCCACATTTTATATATTCCAAATATTTTTACTATTGATATATGAATATTTTTATATAATAAATATCATAAATGAGATATCATAATGAATAAAAATACATGTATACCAAAGAAGGTTTACTAAGCAGAACACAACTAAGCAAAACAAATAGCAGAGATCTTAGGATTACACATGTAGATACAAATAATAATAATTTTAAAAGGCACCCAAATTATGAATAAATACACGTACGCCCACGGACACATGAACACATGCCTGACCTAAAGATGAGAGTTTGTACTAGTATTGATAGAGTCACAAACACTTATAATAAAATAAAATATTTTATTCAACAAGATTTTTTAAATCTAACAAACACTCCAGTATCAAGTGCTTTAGACCGTTATTGATAAGTTGGCCGCACCACTTGCAGACTTCGTTTGTATTTATAACGTACGTAATGTTCCCATGGAGCAATTTTCGATGGTCACTACCCAATATGAGTTCTTTTTAAATTATAAATCATATACTCTTAATAAACGTAAGCACCTGCCAAGAATGAATTATCCAACGATTTTCGCTATAAAATATTATCATTTTTGTAATAACATTTTTTTTTTGTTACTAGTCTTTCAAGGACCACTTATATATCATTTTATTTATTTCCAATATTCTTTTCTTCTACTTAGGTGTATTATTTTTTTTTTTTTTTATATTTAAGCCAACATTACATCGATGTTTTCGCTTCAAAATCCTACTACGACGTTTCGGCTCGTCGAGCCATTTTCAATTCTAAAACAATTTTTCGATTTACAATCATATCTTATATTATTTTGATAATTATATCAATTATTATTATATCTAATCATTGATACCTTCTAAAAAACTCAACTATTTCAAAATATTAAATTTTTATAATTACCTATCATGTACTTTTTTATTATATTTCTTATGTAAAATAAATGCGTCTTCTCATGTTAATTTTTAACTATTATACCACGTTATTATTATAAAAATTTATTCTTATATAATATCAAATAACCATATTATGTGTCAGCCCACATGTTGTCAATTTCATTGTTATTGAGAGCCTTGTTAATATTATAGTAGTGAGGAAGATTAGATATATATGTATATATATATATATATATATATATATATATATATATATATATATATATATATATATATATATATACATTTTTATACATCAGAATAAAAATATTTAAATTCCACCATGAGAATGATAAAAAATGATATACAAATGGAGCTACAAATACAATAATACAAAGAAACAGTGAGGGATATTATGTGTAAATAGACAAATGTAATATTTGTGACTGGGACTTCGAGATGTATAATTATATAATATTTAATGTTTCTCACAGCTTTGCTGACTTAGGGTGGTTCTTCCCCTCCTTCCGAAGGCGATATTTCCTGGGCACATTCCTTTACCAAATAATCAATAATCATCGTCCGTGTTACGCATACAATTCAAGTCATCAATCCACACCCTCTCCACAAGATCACGTCCCTCTGACCTTTACACCCTTTGCCACAGATCTGCCTCATTTAAACATTCCTTTGTTGTACGTACCACTGCATTCTGGAATTTCAACCCACTAAAAATCCGGCGTGTACCATCCTTATCCAGATTTAAAACCCTCTTATTCCAATTCCTGTTCACAATTCAATCGGACGCTGGCTAATTATATACTATGTAACAAGATTTTAATTTTCTTTATACATTCTTTTTTTTTTCTTCTGATTTGAGTATGAAACAGAATTTCGATCACCTTTCAAAAATTATTGTGATTAGGTATATTTTTTAAAAATGTTTTTCTTAATTTCTACTTTTCCTATTCATAATATTGTATTTCTTTGAAATATGTTGTATTTTAAAGTATTTTATTTTTACTTAACTCCCACACACTTCTCTCTATGTATATATATACATATATACATTTTTTTTTCTCCTCGCAATCTATCGCTTCATAGGTAGATAACAATACTTGGATAGTTTTTACAATATCTATATATTTTTTTCACTTAAACTTCTTAAGGAACTGATGTAAATCATTTATTTACTCTATTTTGTGTTTTATATTTATATTTTATCACTAAAATGGTTTGCCTATAAAACTCATTTAGCGTTTCTTTCTAATTTTAGTTAGTTATTTGTATGTTTTTGTTGTTGTTTTTTAATGTATTGTAATATTGTATCCCTAGTACCCATCCGCTTGCCTTAATATCTCCTCAAAGCTATGTATATGCTTATTTTATTGCTTAGATTTTAGGTATTCTCTATTATAATATGTCATCTGGCCAGATTTATTGTTAATTGGCATGAAAAATATTGTTATTCTTAAGGGACCTCGTTCCAGAATAAACATGATTTTCTATTATATTTCTTTTATTAAATGCTCTTATTGAAGAAAAATTATAAAGAATTCTTACTTAATATGATATAATTATATTATATACAGCTTGTTTAGTATTAAAGGATTAGTAAGCCAATAATAAGTCTATATATATATATATATATATATATATATATATATATATATATAAATAAGTTGTGATATATATATAAATAAGTTGTGATATATATATATATATATATATATATATATATATATATATATATATATATATATATATATATATAAATAAGTTGTGATTTACAGTAGTGTATATATATATATACAACTGTAAATCACAACTTATTTTTAGAGATACAAATCATTTAATAATAAGGGTAAAAATATTTGTATATTGAGTTAGCGTCATTATTTTATTCTTCTTTCATAGCAGCAGCCTGAAAAAAATACTTTGGTATTAGAGACAATCATTATCATCTATAACATTGATCAATTTCATTCATAGTTAAAAACTGTTGATAAATCCATCACAAAAAAAATTAAGCCTTTAGCTTTAAATGATTCTAAAAATAATGTTCATATAATAATAAGCATAAACATCTAAGTTATTATATTAGTTGGTGTGAATAATATTATTAATTTATACAACTACACTATTAATTGTAATGTTTAATTTACCTTGGAAGTCTTGCACTTTACAAATTCAAAAGCTGTATCACATTTAGTTCCTTTTGCTAAAAATTTTTCAAATAATGAGAAAACCTAATGATTTAGTTTTTAGTATTTGTCTATCAAAAAATTGGTACCTGATGTATCACATTCGTCGACTACTTTTAGAAACTTTTTCTTAAGCTTTTCATCTTTTACTGCTTCCTCAATTACCTCTTTTTCCTTTGCTATGTCAATGGAGCCATCTTCTTTAAACTTAGGATTTGGTAATAAAATATCACATGTTCATAAAATTTAATTACAAAAGTTTTGTTTTTATAACTTAATTATAAAAATGAAATTTTATTTTAAGTTAAGTACTATTGCCTTATCCCTAATTGAATAATGAATTGATTCTTACCACATGCATTTTTTCCAATATGCAGGCCAAAGTGCACTTAAACAAATACAAATTTATTAAATGCAAAAATAAAAGTACTTAAAAAAAAACTATAAATTTAGAGAATTTAAGTTCAATACAATTTCATTTAAGGATTGGGTTAAAGGAAGAAAAAATGGAAATGAGAAAACAGGAATACAAGCAGAATAAACAAATGAAGGCTTTTATTTGTAAATAAAAATAAAAAATAATTTATTTATTAAAAACTCTCAAAGTAATTGATTGTTTTCTCTGGAAAGATCACAGATTCAGTTTTATTATACCTCGAGGGTAATTTAAAAATTATTAAAAAAAAGTAATGTCTTTTAAAATTATGCAATTATATCCAGAATTGTAGACTTCTCCAAAGCCTTCGATTCCGTGAACATCGGAGTCACCCGAAACTCTCTCTTGAAAACAACATATCTCTCAGATTTCTCGCCGAACTGAATCAATCTCCCACGTAAAATCCCACAACTCCTGGTTTCATCGCTAGTGTTATCCAACTTTGATTACGGCTGTCTGGTGTTCGGTTGACTCTCTGGCGATAATGAAGCAAGACTTAAACGGGTCGTGAACTGCTAAGTTAGATTGTTGTTTTCAGAGATACGCGAATAACCCAGTATTATGTCAAGCTAAAGTGGCTCTAACCATCCCATAGGTGTCAGTATTTCCTTGTATCCTTCCTATATCGGGCAATCTGAACTCGGAGCCCGTCCTACATACTACAGAGACTGCAAATCAAATCATTCATAAAAGCCCGTCCCACCCGTTCTGGCTATTCTGACTTCTACCTTCCTCCTCACCGAACTCTTGCGTTTGACAAATCCTTCATCAACCGAGCTTAACCTCTTTCTGGAACTATATCTCAGCTATCATCCGCCATGCTTCAAAACTTTCCTCGTATGAAGCTCTTCTATTTAACCACATTTTCCTCTCCCTATTTCCTCATTTTGGTACTATGTTTCCACTTACTTACTACTATTATCATTTTCATTTAGATTACTTTATTTTATTTTTGTTAACTACTGTTAAAGCAGTTTTGTTATTTTAGTTAATGTAAAAATTTATTTTAATTTAGCTATTTTTCTTTCATTCTTTAAAATTTTATTTGTGACAATGAGTCAGACTACACTGTCCTGGCCACTATGTAGTTTAATGTGTCCCAGGATGATAAAGAAATTATTCATTTCATTTCATTAAGTTCCTATTAAATAAGATATTATTACAATTACCTTCGCCTCCATTGGTACGTCACCAGTTGATCCTGAAACAACAAAAAAAATTGTAAATAAATTTAACTAGAAATTTTAATTTTTAAAATACAAGGAACAAATAGCTGACCCATATTTTTAATATCGTTGAATTTATGTTCTTTTTCGCATGCCACCCTAGCCTCCTCATATTTATCCGAAAGGACCTATAAAAATTTAATTTACAAATTAAAATAAATAGTTAACTTGATTCTAAATATACTTTTTTATTAATTTACTTATTATTTCATGTTCAATCAATCAATTAAATGCTTGATCAGTGATTTGTTGAAGATCATTGTCGTTAAAGTTATTATATTATAAGCAATAACAGTTTAGAATCAATACTTTTTTACTTTCCTACCTATACTAGGTAAGGAAAGTATTGCAATCGGGTCAAATTTCCGACATGCGGTTTTCGACGGATCTATACGTTTCACAGCCCTCTGAGTCCGAAAAACATATTTTTAGCCATTGGTCTGTCTGTCTGTGCCAAGATATTCTCGGGAACTACTGAACCGATTTCGTTGCTTTTTTTTTATTTTGTAGGGTTTTGACTACCGATGCCTGTGACAGAACTTCGGTACTCCATTCGCAATAGGTTGCGCGTAATAAATGAAAAGCACATGTTTCTATAGAGTGTAGCGCAAAAACGGCTATAGCGATTTTGATTAAACTTTCCTGTAATTTTCTAATCATTAAATGCCCTTTCAATTTTCGTATATGGACTAAATTCCCGACAAAATCCAGAAAAAAAAGTTAGAAAGAAAAGAAAAATTTCATGGGTCCTAACTCCTTAAGTATATATTATACGGTTAAATTTGTAATAAAACTTTTGAAAGGTAATTAAATTACCAACAAAACAAAACACGCCGTTAAAGGTAATGAAATTCTCTACAAAGCCATATAAAAATCGTTCATTTTGGACAACTATTAACAAAGTTACAGCTATTCAATTTCCAATGAATGATTACGAGTTTACTGTATCCCGCATCACACAATCTTCACTATTTCCTCAACTTTTAACAGAAATTATTGTTTGACAATACTAAGCTATATCGAGAAGTTTTTGATCCGCAATATTAGTGAGTAATAAATTTTTTACACTGATCTACCTTAAGCCTTTAATTGCCTTAGTTTATCTAATAAGTAGTACTCAAATCTTTTGTTTGATCATTTTTCAGGAAAATAAATGTAGTTCAATCATTTTTGTTTCTTCATGAACATATGTAATGATATAAAAACTTTTCTGAAATAGGTAGGAAAGTAGTGTGAGTGGACACACCAGATTTTTTTAACAATATAAGTGAATTTTAATTGAAAAAATTATGATGCAAATTTATAAAATATTGAATGATTGAAGTTGAGCTGATCGAAATCAATACTTACACAATGTGTAGCCAGAAGTACTGATGCCAATACGAATTTTAAAGATAACATTGTTGAGAACTGAAATTGTGGATGTGTTTTGACTCAAACAGTGGATGCCTACTAATTTCATAGAGTTGGACCTATTTATATTTAAACTTCTGTGATGCGGAAGTAATTCGTTTAAGCATTGCCTATCCATTGTTCGAGGATATGATGTAATGTTAAAGAGATTTCGACATATTTTGTTGTAATTTAAATTTGGAAAATACATTGTTTCTCATTTCAAGTTTAATATATTTTGGTTTATTATTGTGATCGATCAAAACATTCAAAACGTATCTCTCTCTCAAAATTCGAGGTTTCACGGTTCAGGATGCGTAGAATTCGAAAAACGAATACAAATTTTTCTGTCCGTCCGCCGTCCGCGCATTTTCTCCGAAACTACTGGACCGATTTTTTTCAATTTTGGATATAAAATCAGAAGTCACCCGAGGATGATCCTCCTATATCGATTATCCGCTTTTTACTTTAAAAATGGCGGCCGAAAAACCTGCGTTGCTAAAGACTGTAGCTCCTAAACGAATGCATCGATTTCAATGAATCTTCGCTAAAGTCATAAATTTATCTATTTATCTACCTTTAAATTTATCTATATAACATACTTCAACGAAAAGAAGCTAGAAAAAATTTACGAGGGATTGAAAAATTTAATTCCGAATAACTCAAAAAGTATACACTTTTTTGGGGATGGTTTCTTTCTTTCTTCTTTCTTCTAAGTTCACGGAATTTCCTAAAAAACAAAAAGGTTAAAATCGGACAATTAGGAGCAAAGATACGATCTCTAGTTTTTTTCATATGTTCTAGTCCAAATGTTATATCCTTTATTTGGTTTTTAAATTTTGAATGTGTTACTGAAGTAATGATATTTTTTTTAGCATATTACTAATGAAAAAAAGTTTAGTCCAATAATTGGAATCACCTTTTATTTATTTTTGTTTGTAACTAGGAAGGTAATGTTACTTTAGATGTATAGCTGTTGTTGGAAATAATAAACCAATGTGAAATAATTTGCAGCGTTTTTTATTTAGTACCCACTAATTAATTGTTACATCACATACATTGTTTAAGAAATACATTAAGAATTTAAAAAAAAAAAAAAAGATGATGAAAATTGAGACAATAGACTAAAATATCTTGAAAACAATGTAATAATTTAAGAAACGAATATTTATATAAACGAAAAGAAGAAATATTGTTTGTTTGAAGGTTTAGTTAAATCAATTAATGGTATAATAGTCTGTGGGCCAGACCCCCTTACCGTGCACCTCCCCCCCCCCAACATCCCTATAAATTGCATATGGCTGTGTTCCTTGTAACTATTTATTAAGAAAAAGCCAATGTTCCCACAAAAAAAAACTGAACGCACTGCCCCAAAATGGCGTCCAAAGATGGCGGATTGACGACTTTGACTTTAGTTAGTTTTTTGGTCACTGAGAATCAGCATTTGGCTTAATTTTCTCATAGTTGGTCTTTTATTAAAGCTGAATAGTCATAGAATAATAAAACAGGATGAAATATTAAACAATAAGAAATTTTCAAGTTACAAATAAAGCGTCGTTTGTAATTAAACGGTCTACAATAACGCAAAATGTGCTGAAATAAAGCATCTGGAGAATATATTTTTCTTTTTAAAAACGTTGATTATTTTTTTTTTAAGTTTAAGCAGTTCCGTAGAAAATACACTTATGCGGCAGAAAAGCACTGGCGTGGGTGCCTACAGCCCTCTACCACACCATTCAGTACACATATATGGCTTAGTTATAGTGATATAATAACATTTTTGGTACATTACATTGGTTTTATTAACGAACAAATATTAATGCAATAATTTATATGTTAAAAAAAAAACGGGTCTGGCCCACCGTGTATATAAATGGCACTTGTAGGGTGCGTGGACTGGGATTTCCTTGGGAGTAGTTTGGAAGTAAACATACATAAAAAGGAAAATGGTACTTAAATTTTGAATTTTACTCGAAGAGTACTTTGAAGTAGACTTCGAGGCAACAACCTGATTTCTGTAAAAAGTTCAAAATGACAATTTGATTGGCTTTATATTTTTTTTGTTACCTACAACTTGGATTGATCTAGCAGACCATAAGTATGTTCTCATAAAGAGTTCACCACTGGTATAATGTTTTTCCTAAGTATTGTTTAAAAATACCCTACATGTACATAGAGACAATAAGTAGTTGTATTTTCCTTAGGTACAATAAATAATGCTTATTAATGTATAAGCGCAGATTCTGAGGCGCCAGATAGAATAAGATTTACCAGGGGTAGCTTCTGTAATTTTTTTTCTTATATCTTTTCTTTTTTGTGTAGCTAAACCTCTAACGAAAATATTATGCAATTTCCGGATCCACTAGTAACAAATTAGCTATTAAGCTTTTTGTATTTTGAATATGTTTTATACTAATGAGGTACGGGGTTATGCTATATGAGGTATGGGGTTATGCTCTAACAATGGATGAACGATTCACATCCTCACCATTATGGCAAATAAACGTATATATAGTTGGATCCAAAGCTTGTTCACTCAGTATTCATTCTCTGCTGGAGTTCAGACGTATCGACAACACAGGTTCTTGCAAACATGCAGTATTCATACTTAATTTTCCTTGCTGTAGTTTGCACAGCACATTCTGTAAGTTTATAATATTTAAATATTAAACTGGCACTTAAGATTATAGATGTATTTGTATTCAAAAGTATATATCTCTATCTAATATGACACTACAGCCTTCTAATTAGTTATATCTTAGTCGAATATTCTTCTTTACGCTCTCACCATTCAATTCATCACTTCAACTTTGAATTTAAAAACATCGTTGTGTTCTGAGGTTAGGTTCATGCAAAGTCGAGAGCTTTTTCTAGATCACACCGTCACTGTTTTTATCTGCGTTGCCAATAACACTGATCCATACTTTATTTTTACTGCCTTGCATTCCCTTGAGGCGCTGCGCCAAAGTCTAAGTTGCACAGGTATCACACACAGGTAGTTTCAAGTTCTGAATTAATCCAAAATTCATGATTGCCGGTGTCAACCAGAATCCACTTCCTTATTTCTAAATTCTGAATGGAAATTCCCTGACAATATCCTGCTATATAATCCAATTGGTTACCATATTTATTATTTAATTTAGGTTTCATTAACAATCAAACTTATCTTCGCTGCAGCCTCTCAGTTCCACAAGGTATTGCCTGATAAAGCTAGAAGCTGCACCATCATCTTACTTATTGTGTCAGACCTTTTAATGTAAATGTCACAGACTGCCTTTTCCAGAGCAAGAAGATAGGAAGTATGAGCCCTCTCTTTGATGTAAATTCTTACGATCTGTGCCACCTTGTTTCATAACACAAATCTCCTTCATGGTTCATCTACTCAACAAAATAAACTCAGTTCAGGTTCAGTGTTGTCGTAGGACAATTTTAACATAGAGGTGAAGTGTTTCGATATCGTACCCGTGACCTTGTTCCAGAATAGTCCTCGACCAGAAGATCTGTTGTATCGTTGATCTCTTGTTTTAATATCCACACTGGTAATGTTCCAGTTTTAGTTCCATAAACGATAAAAGTCTATGGGACTGAATGCTGGATAGGAGAAGCTAAGAAAGCAGAGCAATAACACCATAATATTTGAAGCACTTCACTATGTCGCCCTTTTCATATGTTGGAGGTGTAATGGTTAAAAAAAAAAAATAATAAGGAACCAAAAAACCAAAGAGTAATGTTTTACAAGTAGACTTCATCGCATCAAATGATTAAACGTTATAATATGGATGATATAAAGTTTCTTATTTACAAGACTTTATATTAATGAAATCAAATTTGTGGATCAATGAGGTTTTTTTAAAACGTTAATAGTTTAGTGATTAAATATAATAAAGTTGTATTGATTTTCACTTCCAGGTTTTGTCAATGTCATTAAAGGAGATCAGTGATGCTTGTAAGAAAGAGCATAAACTTTGATGGCGATTTAGATAAAATTAGTAAGACATATTTCTTTTTTTATATTTTTTCATACATTCAAATTAATATTTAATTCAAGTTTTTTAGTCTAATATTCATTTTACTTTTCAGATTACGACGATCCTGAATTTCCAAAAGAAGCTAAGGTATTTGCGTTAAAATTTATTTTCTTCTTAAGGCTTTGATTTGGATTATTTCTAACGCTTCTTCATCCTGGTTTACTATATTCACATTTCTCGAACAGGAATATGTGATAATTCCTCATTTTTCCTAATCATTTCAAACATGATTTCTTTATTTTACGATGAATCTTCCTTAGGTTATTATAAGAGATCAGATTTTTTTAAATGAATAAGGATTCATAAAATTCATAAGCTACTTAAATATTAAGGTATGATTCGCCTAATGCACAAAAAATTAGATTAAAAAGATCAACAATCCTAGCAATAGTACATAGTTGCCAGTATTGTTTCTATTAAGAGAACTTTGGATGATAATATATCCATCCTGCTCTGAAGTATTTCTACTATATCACTTACGTGCCCTCACACTGGCAATGGAGTGCTAAAAGTAACCGAATGTTGAAAAGCATATTCACATGCGATTTCCTTCTTTACCAATAAGTTCATCTACGAGTCATTTAGTGTAGGATTAGATTGAATCGAAGCTTATACTGATATCGAAAAATTATAACATAATAATAATAACAAAACAGACAGGCAAGGTGGAATGAAGATTTGGATAGCGAGATGACCATTTTTTTTTTATATCAGGCTTTATTTTTATGTTATTAATCTCTCAAAATACGTAATTTTTCAACTGTGTTATTAAAATGTATGCTCCTCTACAACTTCTATAAATTCATTGTACAAATAAAAAGGATATTCGATCATTATTATTCTTTAATATTGTTTCAAAATTAATTACTGAACGATTTCTAAATTAGAACCGGTAAAATTAATTAAAGATTCTAAAAATTGATAATTAAATTAAATTAGTCTGTAAATTTCGGGGTTGGCTGAAATTTTGTTTGTCCCCCATAGCAACTTTTAAAAACGTCCCAACCGCATTTACAACATTTTCTATTTAGTAATATGTTAAGTCAGTAGACTGTCCCAGAATATTATCAAGATATCTCAGAAAATTTGTAAAAATTATTTCTCTAATTCGTTTAATTATTATTACACTGAACTGTGTATTGGAATGTTTAAAAATTTATAATTTTATTTCTATTGATAAAAGAATTTTAAGTTCAAATTATAATTAATTCTTCCAAATTACAGTGTACATTGGCCTGTTCATTTGAGAAAAAGGGTGTGGTAAGTATTATTTTCTCACAACATCATTACATTAAATCAATGTTACTTAACCACAAATATATAATAACCTATTATTTAGATGAAAGCAGATGGATCCTTCGATAAAGAAAAGGATAAAGAGGCTGTTGAAGAAATGGTGAAAGATGAAGTGCTAAAAGCAAAGTTGATGGCAGCGATTGATGAATGCGATGTTACAGGTATGTTTTATATACATGTCGTTTATGTTCATGATATGAAGTCAACTTTTTCTGAAATATCAGAAATATTATTTTAATATATATATTAATAATATTTCAGCGAAAGCAGATAAATGTGAAGCGGCTTACGAGTTTGTAAAATGCAAGAAAGCGAAGGTAAGGCGGTCTTAAATTTTATTGCTTAAATAATTGTTGTAGGTTATCTTTTTATCAAAAAATTACCTGAATAACGTAAATTTTTGTCATATATATGTATGTGTGTTAAATTAAAATGTGTATCAAACAACTTTAATATAATTAATACCTTAATAGAATAATTTAATGTCTGCTGACAAAGACATTTTCAATCCCTCGTTCCGATCTATCAGTCTCTGTGCAATATGCTTCGAAGTTATCGAAAAATTAATATACAAATGATTGGTTGGTACACTAACGAATAAAAAAAAAAATTCCCGACCATCAATTAGTTTTCGTTTATTACATTCAACAAAATACTAATTACACCCTTACTAACAACATTGCTGGTGTAAATGTCATTGCTAATTACATTTCATATTAAACTACACGGACACGACCACAGACCTCTAAACGACTGACAACAGCTGAATTGCTCATCAGGAGAAGACTGAAAAGGAGCTGGTTGAAAGATTTTCTGATTTAAAAAAAGTAAACATAGATCAGGGAAGTGGTACTTCTGGTTTATTACCTATATTCTCCCTCGTACCTAATTTTCTAACGAAAAAACAAATCTACTTATTTTCACATTAATGGATGTGATGCTACGGCAACATTTTCGTGAAAATCAACTACTTTTTTCACTTTTTTTCATAAATTTTTTACAATTTTTGTAACTTTCACGGAAATTGCTGTGACGAATTTAATTTAATTCGGAAAATAAAAACTTGAGCATCAATAGCATATTTAAATAATTAACTGGATGAAATTTAGTAATAGATGATAAACGCGACGGCCATAGAGTTCCTTGTTCCGAATCGTGGATTCAATACATATATACATGTATATAAATAAATTATCATATTTTATTATTATTATTTGTTTTAATTCTCCATTTTCAATGATCATTTCATCTTATATCTCTAGTGAGGTTAGGATTATATACCTTACTCTTAAATAAATTATATAATTTATATTTGTTGCAGGCTGGGCCGCATTGAATATGAAACCTCATTTATTTTATTAGGTTATTCCCAATTACATGTAGTCGAATATATAAATAAACATAATTATCATGTATATTAATATATCACATTGTTTTTAAATCTTTAACAATAAATATTAACTTTATGTAGAAAATATTGTAGTTGTCAATAAATCCTTTAATCTTACAATTTTCTTGATATAATCGGTAGGAACTTAGTTATGATTATGATAGGTAACTGACTAATCATGAGATTATTACGAGGATGAGAAAGTGTATGTGTGAATGTCTTAGAAAGGGAGAGAATCGTTTTAATCTTAAGACCTTGGCAAACCCGTACATTTCTTCACCTCCACCATTCAGTCGAAAGTATGGACAAATCATTCCTCATGAACCCATAAGTAAAATAGTTTACTCCAACACCTCATAGACCTAATCCACACAAAACACAGTGCCAGATTATTATGGCAACGTACCAAACACCCCATCGATCGCCGCTCCTACAATTATAATTGTAAACTATTAAAGCAAGAATTATAATCCTTCAGATCCCAATACTTTGATACCTACCATACTTTTCATTTACTTGTTTACCGATTTTCTCACCGTCTCTTATCACAAATTTTTTTAGTATATCTAGGCATTTTATATAGGTACTTAATACTTAGTTATAATAATTGATATATTATAATAATAATAATTGATTCGATATATAACACTATACAATATACACCATAATAGCATGTATAGATATTTTGTTTATTGGGAAAAAATGAACAATAATAATAACGGTTGAATATTTAATAGTTGACCGCTGCATTATAAAGGAAGGAGATGGTCCGGAGTTGCGGTCATAAATAGGCTAAATAGTGGTAAAACTATTGAAAGCCAACGTTTCGTCCCGACTTTGCAGGTCTTCATCAGGAAGGTGTGTTCATCTAGGAGTTTCACTTAGAACTCCATATTATGACCGCAACCCCGGACCATCTCCTTTAATAATAACGGTTGTTCTTATCATCATACTTTTAATCTATATCAATTAAGAACATCTGATATGCTATAAAAGATTCAGTTGTTTTAATTATCTTGTCTAAACTAAACTTTTCCATTAGTTTTTGTCGTTTTTATGCCTTTTCAGACTGTTGAGCGTGGAGAGGTATATCTCAGGCTATATTTAATATAGTCAACAATATCTCTAAATTATTTTCTTTTATATATATATATATATATATATATATATATATATATATATACAAAAGAAATTTACTAAAGTTAAATAAATGTTGCTGTCCTTAGAACTACCAACCCAAAGAAAGCCAAAAATGTTGACCTAAAAGATATCAAGATCATTATGAAACTTGGAGGCACCGTAGAAGATACAGAACTCATTGTGGGCTTAGTCTTCACCCAGAAGTCAGCAAATGTTATCGGACCAAGGCGTCTTGAGAAAGCCAAAATTGGTCTCATTCAGTTTTGTATTTCTCCCCCAGAAGATATGGATCACAATGTACTTATCTCCGACTATGCAGCAATGGATAGGATTCTAAAAGAGGAAAGAGCCTACATACTCAGCATTGCGAAGCAAATCAAGAAGGCCGTATGTACTATGTTATTGACTCAGAAATCTGTTTTAAGGGACGCCTTGTCGGATTTGGCTATTCACTTCTTTGTCAAGTTGAAAATTATGGTCGTGAAGGATATTGAGAGGAAAGATATCGATTTCGTCTGCAAGACTCTCGGCTGCCGACCCATTCCGTCTTTGGATCACTTTACCAGCGAGGCTCTGGTCGGTGCTGAGCTAGCAGTGGAAGCATCGGCAGGATCTTCTCGTATCGTCAAAGTAACCGGAATTCACAATCCTGCGAAGACAGTAACAATCCTATTCCGAGGATCTAATAATCTTGTCCTCGAAGAAGCTGATCGTTCTATTCACGATGCTCTTTGCGTCATCCGATGTCTTATCAGGGAAAGAGCTCTTCTTCCTGGAGGTGGAGCTCCTAAGATTGAGTTGTCTCTTCGTTTGGGACAGCATGCTCAGCTTTTGGGATCGGAAGAAGCTTATTGTTTGAGGGAGTACGCCAAAGCTTTGGAAATTGTTCCTTATGCCCTTGCTGAGAATGCTGGTCTCAATCCTGTAGCTACTGTTACGGAACTGTGGAATAAGAACGTTCATGGCCAAACTAGTGCTGGTATTAATGTTAGGAAGGGCCAGGTAACAGATATTCTTGAAGAAAATGTACTACAGCCTATGCTGGTCACAGCAAGTGCAATCACGTTAGCGACGGAAACCGTCAGCAGTATTCTAAAAATAGATGACATTCTGAACGTCGCTCATTGAAATTAATTTTTTCATCTTAGTTTTATTTTTTTTTATTTTATATATTATTATTTTTATTATATATTTTTATTATTATTTTATTTTTTTTATTTTTATTTTTATTATTTCATTATTGTTTGTTTAAAGTTGATATATGTTTTTTACATGAATAAAAGTATTGCCTAAAATTAATTATGCACATTAAAATGTAACGATCAAATATTATTTAATAAACTAAATGTATTAACAGCAAAAAAATGTATATATAAAAAAATAATAATAAAATTTAAAAAAAATAAAAAATGAACACATTAAAAATCATAAGTCGTCGTTAGAAAAATACGGTGAGCTCAGCTTTGAGTTAAATGAAAGATTTTCAAAAATAGAAAATCATCTAGAGAGCCAAGCTAAAGATCTGGAGGAATTGACTACTGAAAATAAAACGCTGAAATCCAAAGTGGGAGAACTCGAGGTACGATCGAATATGTTATTATATTAAATATTGTATTTTAATGTGTAGCCGAGTATGCACTAATTTGTGTGATGTATGTGTATTTTTCACTGTTTAGAGATTTTTTGCTTGTATTTATTAATTTGTTGTCCCTTCTTTATTTATTTTATGAAAACATTTATGTTTTGTTGAATTTCAAGTATAAGTATTCATTTAATTTTACTCTGAATACCTGCTAATCATCTTTTTTATATAACATTCCTCTTCTGCTTTTTCGTTATGTTTTTTTTGGAAGTCTTAATGAGATGTCAATAGCAATTTTTTTTTTTCTATCTGCGTATTTTTGATCTTGTTTTTTCTGGCAAAATAACCTGAATTGGCGAAATGTTGGAAAGTTGGCATTCTTGTTTGATATGTTCCATTCATGTTTATTTTAGAGTTTTTTGTTTATTTAATTGATATTACACACAATATTTAATATTATTGTTCGCTCAGTGGTCGAAATTCAACCATAGTCATTACTAAATATTTAAGGAAAACATAGATGAATTTACGCGTTTTCGACATTTTTTCTACTCGTATATATATATATATATATATATATATATATATATATATATATATATATATTCGTATATTCACTTTTATATGTACTAACAAAATAAAACAGTGCAGTACCATTTGTATAAAAATGTAAATGGTAACTTTTTTCATAAAAATATTTAAACTTGCTATCCTCTAAACGCTTACTCAACGAAATTTTGAGGCAAAAACTCGCATTTTTCAATAACTTGAAAATTCATATTTGAGAGTTTTTCCTGGGACAAAATGCCAATCTCAATGTTGTTTTTCGGTTAAAAGATATTCTAAACCACTTTGCTCCTTCGGTCGGTAAAAATTGATTCATTACAATATTTTACATATATCATAGCTAAATTTAAACATAAATTAGTCACAATTGAGCTCTCCTGAAATATAAATTCATCAAACTTCGTGTACTTTTTGAGTTATTGGCAAATAAATTTCTGAATTCATCATAACGATTTATGCAGCTTGTTAAGCGGAACGTTTATTACAAAAATAGGATATATAGGCTTTGAACTTTAAAATTTGATTCTGTTAAGTCAGTACAAACTTTATTAACGAAAATATTTAACGAATTTTAATTAATAATATATAAAAAATTTCTTTTAAGAACTTTAAGAACAAAAACACCAAAATTATTTTTTCTGGATATATTAAAACATTCAAAATACAACTTTTAAGTAGTAAAAACAGACTTTTTTTTTTTATAAATATGAAAAATTTACTGGAATGATATACTATTATGAAAATTAATATCAGGTTTCGCGATTACAGCAGCTATAAGATTCCACAAGTGATTCAATTACAGTGGCTTTAATATGCGTGAATTTTTAACAAAGCACTAGAGATATATAGTAGTAAAATAGAATATGTAATTTTTCTAATTAAGTGCATGTATAGAAATGAAATATATTCCATTAATTAGGATTTTTAAAATTCTCTCACTTTCTCTTACACACAAACACATTCTCATTCTCTTATTATTGATCAGTCGGTTATTTACCACAACCATAAGTAGCTCTAGGTACCTATAATATCAAGAAAATAGTATTCCGAAAATAGTTAGTAAGATTAAAGGATATATTGACAAGTAAAATATTTGAAGATAATATTTATTGTTAAAGATTTAAAAACAATGTATATGCGATATACTTATATACATGAGATATATATTTATATTTATATATTTGACTACATATAAGTGGGAATAATCTAATTTAATATTTGAGCCTTCCTTCCTCATATTCAATGTGATCCAGCCTGCAACAAATATAAAGTTTTTTTTTCACAATCACAATAATATTGTATAATTAAGCCTAAATTATACAACCCTATCCACTATAGAGAAAAAATCATATAAAATGAATAATTAAAACAAATAATAACTATAAGATATAAGAATTGAATACAATATGCATTAGGATTGAATTTAATTCATAATGAAAAACATTGTAGCATAGCACATAACTTTTACATGCAATCTCTGGTACTTGTACTTTTGTGGAAAACTTGTCTGTAAAATATGCCTTGTAGCTCATATTGCCACTTTCTCATACATAAAGAGTGTTGCCCCATTTCTACCAGAGTGTTAGAGAAAAGTTTCCTCAAGGCCACCGAGAAATCAAAAATTAACTAACCCATGTGGGTATCGAATCCGCGATTAAAAACTAATCATTCTAAGGTCGTCGCCTTGGTAATCAATTACTAAATGACATGCAGTTAATTATCTAAATATGTTATTGGGGCTGAAGATATTATACACAGAATTAAATTAATTTCATCGAAGCTGTTATCGAGAAAATTGTAAAACTATACAAAATTGATAAAAAAATATCCTAGTTCGTAACTTTGTGTAATTAGTATGCTGTTGAATATGATATACGAAATCCAAATTGATAGTTGGGAATTATTATTACATAGCAACCCAATATAATTGGGCAGCAATCCTTTATATTTTATATTTTATGAAAATAAAGTGTTTCTCTCTCTTCTCTCCGTCAGTGTAACAACCAATGGTTTGTATTTTAATTTTTCTCAAACTTTGAAACATATTTCACAGAGACTGATAGATTGAAACGAGGGATTGGAAATGTCTTTGTCTTTGTTGATTGGAAATGTGGATTCTGAACTTTTCACATTCATCATTCAAAAACTAGATCTATTTCAGCTGACATTAAATTATTCTATTAAGATATTATATTAAAGTTGTTTGATACACAATTTAATTTAACACACATACATATATATTAAAAAAAATGCATGTTAATCAAGGTAATTTACTGGTAAAAAGATAACCTACAACAATTATTTAAGCAATAAAGTATTTTAAGGTCGCCTTACCTTCGCTTTCTTGCATTTTACAAACTCGTAAGCCGCTTCACATTTATCTGCTTTCGCTGAAATATTATTAATATATATTTCAGAAAAAGTTAGCTTCATATCATGAACATAAACGACATATATATAAAACATACCTGTAACATCGCATTCTTCAATCGCTGCCAACAACTTTGCTTTGAGCTCTTCATCTTTTACCATTTCTTCAACAGCCTCCTTATCCTTTTCTTTGTCAAAGGATCCATCTGCTTTCAGCTAAATAATAGTTTATTATATATTTGTGGTTGAGTAACATTGATTTAATGTAATGATGTTGTGAGAAAATAATACTTACCATACCTTTTTTCTCGAGTGAACAGGCCAATGTACACTGTAATTTGGAAGGATCGATTATAATTTGAATTTAAAATTCTTTTGCCAATAGAAATAAAATTATAAATTTTTAAAGATTCCAATACACAGTTCAGTGTAATAATAATTAAACGAATTAGAGAAATAATTTTTATAATTTTTCTGGGATATTCTTGATAAAAGTCTGGAACAGTCTACTGACTCCACAAATTACTAAATAGGAAATGTTATAAAGACAGTTGGGACATTGTTTAAAAATTGGGATGGCAGACTAAAAAAATTTATACCAACTCCGAAATTTATAAAGTAATTTAATTTATTAATTTATCTATCAACTTTTCAAATCTTCAGCTAATTTTACCGGTCCTAATTTAGAAATCGTCCAGCAATTAGTTTTGAAACAATATTAAAGAATAATAATGATCAAATATCCTTTTTACAATGAATTTATAGAAATTGGTGAGGAGTATACCTTTAAATAACACAGTTGAAACATTAAGTTTTTTGAGAGATTATATGAAAATAAAAACTCCATTTCATCATGCCTCTCTGTTGTTATAGTTTTTTTATGTTATAATTTCTAGCTATCAGTGTGAGCTCCGATTCAATCTAATCCTACACTAAATCACTCGTAGATAAACGTATTTGTAAAGAAGGAAATCGCATGTGAATATGCTTTTCAACATTCGGTTACTTTTAGCATTCCTTTGACAGTGTGAGGGAAAGTGATTTAGTAGTAATACTTCAGAGCAGGATGGATAGATTATGATCCAAAGTTCTCTTAATAAAAACAGTACTCTCAACTATGTACTATTGCGAAGAGTGGTGATCTTTTTAATCTAATTTTTTGTGTATTAAGCATATCATGCCACAATATTTAAGTAGCTAATGAATTTTATGAATCCTTATTCATTTACAAAAATCTGATCTCTTATTTAGTATAATAACCTAAGGAAGATTCATCGTAAAACAAAGAAATCATGTTTGAAATGATTAGGAAAAATGAGGAATTATCACATATTCCTGTTCGAGAAATGTGAATATCGTAAACCAGGATGAAGATCAAATCAAAACCTTAATATGAAAATATATTTTAACGCAAATACCTTAGCTTCTTTTGGGAATGCAGGATCGTTATAATCTGAAAAGTAAAATGAATATTAGACTGAAAAACTTGGATTGAATATCAATTTGAATTTATAAAAAAAAAGAAGAAATATATCTTACTAATTTTATCTAAATCGCCATCAAAGTTATGCTCTTTCTTACAAGCATCATTGATCTCCTTTAATGACATTGTCAAAACCTGGAAGTAAAAATCAATACAACTATATTATATTTAATCAACAAACGAGTGATGTTTTTAAAAAACCTCATTAATTCTACAGATTTGATTTCATTAATATAAAGTCTTGTAAATAAGAAACTCTATCATCCATATTATAACGTTTAATCATTTGATGCGATGAAGTCTACTTGTAAAACATTACTCGTTTATTAATTATATTATGATTTTATAAAATAAGTTTCTTATTTATTTATTCAATTCTAATAAATAATTTACAACAAACAAATGATTTCTTCATATATTAAATTATTATCATATTTTTGTACATTATGATACGTATGTTTTGTTTTTTTGGTTCCTTATTTTTCTTTTTCTCTAACCATTACACCTCTAACATATCAAAAGGGCGACATCCTGAAGTGCTTTAAATATTATGGTGTTATTGCTCTGCTTTCTTAGCTTCTCCTATCCAACATTCAGTTTCATAGACTTTTATCGTTTATGGAACTAAAACTGAGACACTACCATTGTGGATATTAAAACGAGAGATCAACGATACAACAGATCTTCTGCTCGAGGACTATTCTGGAACGAGGTCACAGATACGATATCAAAACACATCAAGTCTATGTCAAAAATGTCCTACGACAACATTGAATCTGAACTGAGTTTATTATGTTAAGAAGATGAACCATGAATGGGACACAGATAGGAAGAATTTACATCAATGTGAGGAGTGATGCTTCTTTTCTTCTTGCTCTGGAAAAATCAGTCCGTGACATTCACATTAAAAAGTCTGACGCAATAGTTAAGAGGATGGTGCAGCTTCTAGCTTTATCAGACAATATCTTCTGGAACTGAAGACTGCAGCGAAGATAGGTGTGATTGTTAAATAAATATAAATTTAATGACAAATATACTAACCAAAGATACTATAGAATATTGTCAGGAAATTTCAATTCGAAATTTATAAATAAGGAAGTGGATTCTGGTTGACACCGGCAATCATGAATTTTGGATTAAGTCAGCACTTGAAACTACTTATTGAAACCATGCTCTTCTGACTGGTAATTACTTACGGATCTCATACCTGTGCAACTAAGACTTTGGAGCAGAGCCTCAAGGGAACGCAAGGCAGTAGAAATAATTTATGGTTCAGTATTTGGTAAATAGGAATTAGCAACGCAGATAAAAACAGTGACGATGTGATTCCGAAAAAAAAGCTTTTGCATGGACCTAACCTGAGAACACAACGATGTTGTTCACTTCAAAGTTGAAGTAATAAATTGAATGGTGAGAGCGAAAAACAGGAGTGATTGCCGATTGTAGCGTCATATTAGATAGAAATATAAATTGGTTGAATACAAACATATTTATAATTTTAAATGTCAATTTAATATTTAAATATTAAAAACTTACAGAATGTGCTGTGCATACTACAGCAAGGAAAATCAAGTATGAACACTGCATGTTTGCAAGAACCTGTGTTGTCGATATGTCTTAATGCCAGTAGATGATGAATACTGACTGAACAAGCTTTGGATCCAACTATATATACGTATATTTGGCACAATGGTGAGGATGTGAATCGTTCATTCATTGTCAGTGCATAACACAGTACTTCATTATTATAAAATATATTCAAAATACAAAAGCTTAATAGCTTATTTGTTACTAGTGGATCCGGAAATTGCATAATATTTTCGTTAGAGGTTTAGCTAAACAAAGAAGAAAAGATTTTACCACATTACAATTTACCATGTTAGCTGATTGTTAATAATTTAGAGCTCAGGTATAAATTAATTTTTTATCTGAAATTCAATTTTATTATTATTTATTTATTATATAATTAATTTATTTCATAAAACGAATAATATTACACTATTTTCATTTGTACATATTTTCTTTATTAATTTAAAAAATTTGTATAATTAAAGAATATATATAATTTTTTCTTTTAAAATTGGAAATTGACATCCTTTTGCTATAAATTTGTTTTTTTAAAGTATATATACAATTGTAACCAAGATTAATAAAGCACTGGCAACAAAACTAACTCTACTCTCTTTTGTTTCCTGGAGAGATGACTAGTTGATATTTTAGCATGTGCATGTACTCTTACATCTTATTGTATCTTGACTATCTTTTCTAGATGTGGCATGCCATAATATTGCATATAAAATAAGTATCTTTTTTTGTTATTTGTATTATCTTTATTATCTTAAATATCTTCCGTTTTATCTTTAATTGTATATAGTAATTATGTTTGAATTCCCTCTTTTTCCTTGTATTTTATTTCTTTTTATTGTACATAGTATTAATTCTGTAAATATTTCTTTTTGTGAATAGATCTGTTAACCTTCTTTGCTGCTTTATAAAAAATATCCAACCTAACCCCTTCTCACCTGAGCTAGCATGGTAGAATAAATGATTTATCATGGCCAAATCATGGGTAAGTAACTTATATTCTCTATAATTATCTCTTTAGAGATGAAAGGCTAGTAAAGCCAGGCGCCCAACAAATAAAAATTCCTGTGGAAAATTATATTTATTAAAAATTGTTTAATTGTATTTTTATTTTATCCCTTTTTTGGTCATACAATATATTACAATCTCTATATCTAAACACATATAATTGATAGCGTTTTTCGTACTTTCTAAAATGGCTTCGCTATTTAATAAGGTAGGTCAAGTCTTTTTGGTTTGACAGGTTTTTTTTTAGAACTTGTTTTTTTCATAAATATTACAATCTGTCTCAAAGTACATTTACAATATAGTATTTTTCAGAGATCACGTTCACACTCATATGAAATAAATAAAAGTAAATTAAACAGCAAAAGCATAGAATAACTAAACATAATTGCATACAAACAAACAAATAATAAAACTAAACTAATCAAAATAAAAACTTAAATACAAACATAACTTTATACAATAGTTATAAATTCAATCTCTCAGGGAAACTCAGAGCCTTTCCGCCCACTTTTGGAAAGAAAGGCAGGAACCTAGGAGATCCCAGCGCTTCTCCCTCAGCATCATTAATGGAGGCTGAGCAGAGCCCTTTTAACGAGACTTAACTGGAGAATCTGGCAATTACCAAACTTCCATTTGCTTATTTAATAAAATGTCTTGTTGAACAGTAGAGTATTAATAAGTGAAAACCTAACCGATGAGAAGGAATATTTTGGGATTATATAGAAATAGAAATAGAAATAGAAAAATAACTTTATTCTGGGACACAGTCCCTTGAGAATAACAAAATAGAACAAAATTAAAATATTACATCTGGCCAAAATAAATCAATCAAAAAAAAGAAATAATGTAAAAAAAATATAAGGTAAAAATTCTATATACAAAACAAACTAAACTATATACAAAACCATTAATACTAAGACAAAACTTAAAGCTATTTGCTCTTATAGACCAGTATACACTTTTCCGAAAAAAATAAAGAATTAAAAAATAAAAATGTGTCAAATTCTCTATTAAAACCGCTCGAATGGTTAGCAAGTATCTGACTGTTTTTGTGATAGGAATTGGAATAGGAGGGATTTGAATGTGGATATGGAGGAGGAATGTCGAATTTTGATAGGGAGGGAATTCCAGAAATTGACAGAGCGAACAATAAAGGAATTTTGGAATGAGGCAGATCTGTGAGAGGGCATGTAAAGGTCAGAAGGTCGAGATCTTGTGGACAGGGAAAGGACTGAGGATTTGAACTGGAGAAGGTTGTAGGCGTAAGAAGGACGATGGTTGTTGATGATTTGGTAGAGGAACGTACCTAGAAAATATTGTCTTCGGAAGGAGGGGAAGAGCCACCTTAACTCAGTGTAGTGGTGAGAGACATGGGAGTACCTCGGGGCACCAATAACAAATCTTACGCAGCTATTCATTAATCTTTTCAGTCTATCACGGAGTTCCACCGAGAGGCCATCATCCACCACACAGTTGTAGTCAAAGTGGGGGAAGATGAGAGAGGAAATTAGGAGTCTACGGATATGTTGAGGTAGGAGATGGTGGAAGCGATGAAATAGTTTAAGGGTAGAAATTGTCCGACGGGAAATGTGAGAAATATGGTAGGTCCAGGAGAGGGTTTGATCTATGAAAAATCCTAAATTTTTAACAGAGGAGTAGAAGGAAATTGGCTGGTCATTAAGGTGTAATATGGGAAAGTCAGTATGGGATCTAATAAGGGGCTTGGAACTAATGACAATAGCCTGAGTTTTGGCAGCATTTAACTTTAATCCATTTACATTTGCCCAGGCATTGATTCGATCTTGGCAAATGCCCCCAGTAACTCAGAGGGAGAAAAGGATAGGTAGATCTGGGAATCATCTGCATAAAGGTGATGGGAACAATGGAGAATTGATTTAGGTAGGTCGTTAATGTAGGAGCTGAAAAGGAGAGGAGATATGCTTGAACCCTGGGCAACTCCAGAGGATAAAGAAAGGAAAGCAGATAGTGGTTGGTTGTACAGGGTATGATTCGTTTCAAATCGATATTTTCAAAGACTTTTGAAAGAATTGGAAGTAGGCTAATTGGTCTGTAGAATGTCAGACTGTTGGAAGGTTTTCCTTGTTTTTGAAAAAGGTCTCATTACAATATTGTACTTGTAGCACAGCTAAATTTTAAACATAAATTGAGCTCTCCTAAAATATAAATTCATCAAACATTCATTTAGAGTTATTCACAAATAAATTTCTGAATCTATCATAACGAATTATGCAGCTTGTTATGCGGAACGTTTGTAATAAAAATAAGTTATATATGCCTCAAGGGGAAGACTTAAAGAAGCATTTAAAGAACAGAGTTTTTACTTTTTATTCATTGTACTTTTTAACCATTATGTCTCAATATTATCTAATATTTAAAGGTAATTTTTTAGATATATACAACCAAGTATAATTATAATTATTCATATTTGTTTCGTCTCTATACTCCTAAATTAGTTCTGCAATGTATGGTCTCTTATTTTTATATTTACATTTCACTTCTATGTACGTTTCGCTTCTTTAATTTTTGTTTTTATTCACATTGTGCTTCTTTCTATAATTTCTTAATGCTATTTTATAAGAATATGTATATATTTATATTTTTTTAGTTCATAGATATAGTATTTTCCTTTGTATCCATCCACATCTTCAAATTTTAGATACTGCAATATTACAGGTTTTGTTTTACTTTTACTACTTACCCCCTCACCATTCACCAACCAGGTCAGTAAATTTCCCCAAGGATTCTTACCTAGGTTTTGCAGTTCTATGTGAAACTCCTTCAGGAACACACCTGTAAGTCTCTATTTTTATTCTTCTAATTTTATTTACTTATTTATTTATTTTTACTTTCACTTACCTATATATATAATATATATTAAGTGTAAGTACTGCGATCGTGAACATTTTTTAATCTGAGTTTTCAACGAATAAACACGTTTTGAGGTCTCCTGAGTCCAATCAACCAAGTCCCGAAAAATGCTCTGTGTGTATGCGAACACTCTAGCTCGAAACCGAAAAGTTGCATGAAACTGATATTACATATTTAAGATAGACATATGCCTTAGATGTCTTGACAACTTTTTCCTTAAGCCGATTCGTGCCACTTATATTAGCACTGAAACACCTTTTTACATTTTTCTGAAAAACGACTCTAACGATTTTGATTAAACTCGATGTACCATTGTATAATTGAGTGGTCTTTAATATCATTTAGGTCTTATAACCGTTGATGTAACTTTACAGTGCTTAAATGCTCGATGTTCATATGCGTTTTCACCTAAAGTACCTTTAATATGGTTTATCTTAAATAATCATCTATCTCTAATTATTAAAAGTTACGAAAAAATGCTAAATATAATTTTTGAAAGAATTTGATAATCGAATAAAGGATAAAAAGATAAAAATGCTTATACAGGTCAAAAATGAATCTCCGGAAATACAAGTCAGAAGGTATACTTATAATACACTGACAGGCAAAAAATTCCACCCACTTGATTTTTTCATGTTTTCATCTAAAAATATTTCTGCTTTGGATTGGTCTATTGTTTTTAATGAATAAATAGGTAATCATTTTGTTTGTTTTCAATTAGGAATGACAATAACCATTAATCCTTAATCCTTAATTCAATGAAATGATTCTAGATTCCAATGTTTACTTTTTTTTTTTCTTTTTTTTTGTATCTGTTTATTGAGAAATAATACATTTTGCCACACTAATTTCTGTGGAATCAAAATGTTTATTCAGTATCATTAGTTCAGTGCCGTTTCTTGCAGCACATTTCTTAGTCTCCGGCTTTTAATTTTTTCGATATTAAGTATAAAAATGCCTCTTAGTGCTAAGGATGTTGCGCGTGGTGTGGCACTTATTGATGATGGGCGTTCCATTAGATATGCAGCTAATGCCATCGGAGTTCCACATGAAACTTTACGAGAGGCCGTCAGGCGTTTTCGGGAAACTGGTTCCTACAATAGAAGGCCCGGTTCTGGACGGCCTAGGTTAACAGAACTACGGGATGACCGGTTTTTAACTTTGAGAATTTTACGAAACTGGCATCTTACCGTTGTTCAAGCGATTCATCAGCTCGAAGAAGTTCGAGGTGTACAAATTTCTGAACGTACCGCTCGGAGAAGATTAAATGAGTATGGATTAATGGCTTATCGTCCAGTAAGAGGACCAGAGTTGACCAGAACTCACAGAGTATCACGGCTTGCTTTTGCTCGAGAACACAGCTATTGGATTATGGACGAATGGAGTACTTTTTACAGATGAGTTAAGATTCGCTCTTCGATCTCCAGACGGGCGTGAAAGGGTTTGGAGAAGAAGAAACGAAAGATATGCAGCCTATAATTTTTCCCGGAGCCAACCTTTCCAACGTGATTCCGTAATGGTGTGGACTGGGATTTTTTGGTGGGACTGCAGCGCCCCAGAGAATTGGTTGTTGTTCGTGGAGGATCTTTGACGGCCATTCGCTATGTAGATGAGATTTTGGAACCTGATGTATTGCCTATCCTCAACGAAATCGGCGATCGTTCTATTCTAATGCACACTCACATGTCTCCCGCATAGTGCAGACGTTCCTTCAACAGAACAATATTGAGATTTTAGCCTGGCCAGCTCGTTCTCCAGATTTGAATTCCATTGAGCATTTATGGGATAACCTCGGAAGACGAATAAGAGTGCGTGCAATACTTCCTGATACACTGCAGGACCTTGAAAGGGCTCTTCGGGAGGAATGGGCTATCCTCCAGCAAAGGGACATTTACCGACTGGTGGAATGTTTGTCGAGGCGTCTTCAAGAAGTAGTGAATGCAAGAGGAGGAAACACGCGCTACTAAACAATGATGTAATTAATTTCTTTTCGTTCGTTTTTTAATTTTTTTTTCTCTAATCTTTCTTACCCAATCACATTTTGATCATTAAAGGTAAAAAAGATTATAAAATTCCATAAATACTACTTAATATCTACAAATACCATGTGTTATATACAAATACAACTTTACAGAAATATTTTTAGATGAAAACATGGAAAAATCAAGTGGGTGGAATTTTTTGCCTGTCAGTGTATATCGTTGGAAAGCTGAGAATGTTAGAAAAAACAATATCTAATATATAAAGTTGAAGAAGGAGAGCTGTGATGAAATTATTAATAATAACATGTTTTCAAGAAATTAAATGAAATTTTCTTACTAAATGTTAAGTTTAAAATATTTTTTTAAGTTCGAAAAAGTATTTAAAACTTACGGATTCAAGGCAATGACATTGTTTAAGATACTATTTCATTGTAGGTGTGTGAAAGAAGAAGAGAAATATAAAAATATTTCATGGATACATTTATAACTTTAAATATATTTACTGTACTTTAATAACTCTGGATCTGATATTATATTTAAATAATTAAGTATCTATCGTCTGTTTATTGCGAAAAATCATTATTTAAACTTACAGAACATAGTGTGACAACATTGACCTGTCTATGACAGACAATGCAAATTTCTTAATTCTGTTTTAATAAACTTTTTAATGGAAAATAACAGTTTAATAACTAATAACTCAATCCATAATCAACGGATCGTACAATCCATAATCAATCGGTGATCTAATAAATAGGACTTTTGTTATTTTAATAGTATTTATGATTTGTTACCTGCAATCTTTTAGTTTTAGCTCAGTTAAAAACGCAATTCAAAAATTGTATAATAGCCCAACATGGCCAGAAAATAATTTCTATTTTAAGTTGAGCGGTAAGTAAAAGTTGTGTATTGCGGATACCAGATTTTTTTTTTCTTTTCTTTCTCCACATCCCATTAATTTCTTTTTCTTTTTCTTTCAATCTCTCCAGTAGATCTGTAGGAGTATATTCACAATTGCATATAATATATTGTATATTATACTACAATAACTGTTACCATCTATTTACTTCAGTTTAGGATCTTGTTAATTAGCTTACTCTGTTTATATAACTTATTATTTTTAATAGTTTAATGTACTTACTGTTTATAATTTCAATGACTTTATTCTCATTTTTTTTTTTTTTTTATCTAAATATTATGTAACTTACACAATTCTCTTTTTGTACCTTGTCCGTTCTAGCCCTGAAGAAGAAATACAAAGTCGGGTCGAAACTTTGACTTTTAATAAAATAGTTATGCCACTATTTAGCCTATTTATGACCAGCACTCCGGACCATCTCCTTCCTTAATCTTTATTTACTGACTTACTTAATCCATTTTAATTAATACCATATAAAAAATTTCTTTTAAGAACAAAAACACCTAAATTATATTAGCTGGATTTATTACAACATGCAAAATACAACTTTTAAGTGGTAAAAACAGGCATTTTGTTTATAAATGTGAAAAATTTACTGGAATGATATACTATTATATATACACCTATACTTATCAAGTATATTTTATCAACTTTGCCGCGGATATGATAAAAATAGAGGGGTACATTAGTGGTAAATGAATCAAAAAATCCTTGGATATGTTACTATGCATTATTAGAAAAACTTAAATAATAAGAACATTTAGGTCGTAATATAATAATTTTAATGAAATACCTACTGGCCTTAGCAAAGCTGGCTAGTCAAATTTTCATATTTTCATAATCGATTTTAGTTAATTTATTTTATTCATTCATGTAGCTTATTTATTATTAATTTTATTTTTTTAATTATTCAAATTATTATTATTTTTATTGAGCTATCGCTCGCCTCCTCTCCCCCCCCCCAAAAGTGTGTACCTATGCATACTACTTTATTATCAATGTTAAATAATTATAATAAGTTATGAAATGTCACCAATTCTGTTTTACTTCCCTGTGATTCACGAACTTCAACGGTTAGTGACAAAGATAATGCAAGGAAATGATGCTATATAGAGATTCAATCATATCCGTAATGTTTATAGTAATCTAGTAGAGGAAAATTATTATTTAAAAATTGAATTTTTCAGGCGAAACTCAAAGAGCTGAAATTAGAAGCTTTATTATAAATTTTATGGATCCTGATTTATTTTAATGTCTCGATATAAATTTAATATCAGATTTCGCGATTAAAGCAGCTATAAAATTTCACAAGTGATTAAATTACTGTGGCTTGATACGTGTGAATATTTAACAAAACACTAGGGATAGAGTAGTAAAATAGAGTATGTAATTTTGCTAATTAAGAGCGTCGGTGCATGTATAGAAATGAAATATATTCCATTAATTAGGATTGTTAAAATTCTCTCACTTTCACGTACACATTCTCATCCTCCTATTAATCTATTGAATAGTCGGTTATGTAACACAATCATAAGTAGATAGGTAAATAAAATATCAAGAAAATAATATTTCAAGATTATAGGATTCATTGACAACTACAATATTTTCAGCATGAAGTTAATATTTATTGTTAAAGATTTAAAAACAATGTATATGCTATATATTTATATACATGATATATGTGTTTAAATTTATATATTCGACTACATTGGCGATTGGGTTCTTAAGATTTTCATCAGGATGCCACTGGATAATTATTGATGATAATTATCCAGAATTAATTAATAAAATATCAGTTAAACAAATTATGTTATTTAACATATTGGTCCATGATTAATTTATTGGACTACTTCTCACAAAGGCTTGTTGTGTGTTTATCTGTTCTCTAATTACCAAACATTGCCTGTAATTTTAATGATATCAATAGGTGGCATGATTAAACTAACTTTTATTTACAAATTATATAATAAAAATCTATATATATACATTCTATTTACAAAAATTAATGATTAATGATCTATGTCTAGTAATTGGTTGTGAAGGCATGATTCAGATAGACAGAATTGAATATTTATATTGCCATGAAATATTCTGACATCTTTAAAATGAATTGTGAACTTATCTATTATATTATACAATGTGGTGGATTTGATAGATGTCATCGCTGCATCTGCGAAGTCGAGATCATCATTATTCAGGTAAGGGTCTAGGAAAACAGTCCTCCAGTCAGAAGAAAACAGCAGACTCCAAGGCTCTCTATATCAGATCTCTCCTCTATGCCGGGCAGTGCCATTAGACCAAAAGACTCTTCTTCTATCCATCTCAGTGGATTTTATTCCAATATCTAGGGTGGGGCAAGGATGGTTCCCATTGGTTGAATTTTCCTAGCATAAGGGATGACCACGCCCCCTCCCCCAGGCCAAGATATTACAGCAGGTATATATTAGGTCTTTCTCTTTTTCCGGAAAGCAGGTATACCTCTTTCTGCGATGTGTTAATGCTGAACAAACCCCTTTTATCAGGTACACGACGTTCTCTTTGCTTAGAGTTAAAAGCTTTTTGATCCTCTTTAAACATAAAATTGGTCCTTTGGTGTTTTTGGCCGACCTGTGTTCTCTTGTCCCTGCTAAAAGGTTGCTAGGGGTTATCAGGTATTGCTCTTAGGTGTTAAGTGTTATCTTTAGACTATATTTATTCATTTGAAATGATTGAATATAAGGACCACATGTGGTCCTTAAAATACATAACATTCTCCTAGTCTTGGGGAAAAGAAAAAAATAAATAAACTTAGAACAATGTATATGCTATATATTTATATACATGATATATATGTTTATATTTATATATTCCACTACATATAAGTGACATTACATATAAGTAATAATCTAACAAAATAAATGTGCCTTCCGTCGTCATATTCAATGTTGTCCAGTCTGCAACAAATATAAAGTTTTTCTGTTTTTTACAATAACAATAATATTGTGAAATTAAGCCTAAATTATATAATTCTACCCGCAATAGAGAAAAAAAATCATTGAAAATGGATAATTAAAACAAATAATAATAATAAAGTATAAGAATCGAATATAATATGTATTAGGATTGAATTAAAATCATAATGAAAATATTGGTGTATAAAACATAACTTTTACCTTTAACCTCTGGCACTAGTACTTATGAAAAAACTTGTATAACAAATTGGGCTCGTAGCTCTTAGTGCACTTCCTGGTGGCTACATATCGTTTGCTGTCATCTTTTTACCAGGGTGGTGTTGTAAACATTAATTTCTCAAGGCTGACGAGCACTCTAGCGTCGTCCATTACTAAATGCTATCCAGTTAATTATTTAAATATTTTATTGCGGCTTAAGTTATCCTACTCCGAATTAAATTAAAATCGTCAGAGCTGTTTTCTAGAAAGATGTACAAAGTCTTAAATCTTTTCAACTAGGTGATTTTCAAGAAAATATTGCGGTAACTTTACAATCATGAAAGTGACAATAAATAGATTTGTTATTACGTTAGAAAATGGAATATTGGACAAGAGGGAGAATAATAACAAGTAGCACCTCTTCTCTGGTCTATTTTTACTTCATTAAATCAGAAAATCTGTCATCCAGCTCCTTTTCAGTCTCCTTCTGATGAGCATTTCAGCAGTTTTCAGTCTGCAGTCAGTCAGTTTATAAATCTGTAGTT
>CAKMRH010000005.1:74479-93484 GCA_928085145.1 Nezara viridula | reverse complement strand
TTTGTTTAGTTTATCCTTCTGACTCAAAGGAGATTATCTTATAAAATAGACAATCGTATTTCTCAAGGCGACGAAGGCTAAAAAAAATAAATAAAACATTTGTTTCTTTCATTTCAATTATTATATAAATTAATATCAAAATATATACAGGGTGGCTTATAAGTAAAGGCAAATGTTAAAAGGCTTGATAACAGACCTCAAGAGCTACGAAAATATCTTATAAAGAGAAGAGTCCAATTTTTCGAAGATAAGTAGAAAATTAAAGTTTTGTGATTTTTAGTCACATTTTTATTGAAAAGTATGCGACAACTAAAAAAATATATCTTTTGGGTTATTAATAATTGTTTTAAATTAAATTGTCTTCAAATATAAATAGACTTGCATAAGAACATTTTAAGATTTTTAAACGTAAACCTATGACTTCCCCATGCCCCACTTATCGCTGTTGAACAAAGCCGATACCTAGGACTCCATCTGGATAAACGAGTCACTTGGAATCCTCATACAAGACTGAAACGACAAGAACTTAAGTTAAATACTATAATATACAATATACATGAAAATAATAATACCTATTTGGACTTAGGGAGTTGAGCTATACGACTCCACACATCAAATTTTTCTCGTGTATAATCCTTACAATCGAAAATCCTTCGTAAAATCCTCAATGCTCCTTTGTCACAAATAAAATAATCCATAAAGAGCTAATGTTCCGTATGTTTCCGATTTGGCCTAATCCAGATACCTATTCTTCCATAATAAACTTCATAACTATCCGAATCCTCTTGTTTTTAACCGTGCTTCCTCTTCGATTTCTGATAAACCTCTGAGACATCTGAAAAGAAGATAGCCTTGTGATCTCCTTATGGAGACATATTATTATAGCACTATCAATGGGTAGTTATTCTACAAGCGTTTTCATGTGATCATCTTTCTCTGTACATGTTTACTTTTTACTAATACAGTTGTAAATATTATAAATGAAAAAAAAAAAACATTCAAAGAGGACTTATCAACGGCTAACTAAGCAAACTTCTGTGTTTCAAAAAATTTTGAATTATTTGTGATTTTTTTTTATTAACCTTCAACTATATTGCAGATACTACACTTTAAGATGTCCTTAATTGTAACGAAATATAATAATATTCATATACTTTCATTCATTTGATAGATTCAAAAACACTGAAGATTAGACCGAAATTCAATACGTACACATACCTAATGAAATCAACATGGACATATGCCTCACAGATTTACAAGTTTGGAAAAAAAAAACCTATATTTAAAACTACAATCTTCCCAATCTAAATTGTAAGACTGTATTTCAAAGTCTTAATTTCACTAATGGTTTATACCATAAATATAAAGATATTACTAATCCTGAATCCAGGTTTCTTCTTGTAATACAACTAAGGATGGGATTGGCTGAGGATGGAAGGGCCTGAGGTATTTCCTTATTATGCTGTTGCTGCCGTTTGCAGATTGAGATATTAATCCTAATTGTTTCCCTAATCCTCCTAGCAAGATGGTCCCGGTTTCCTCTGTCGGATATCCATCCTATTGGGAGGGGAGGTATCTGTAGCTTCTTAAGGGGTTAGGGACCTTGTAAGGACTCTCCAATCTATTATACCGTAACTTCGTTAACACTATCTTCTTTAATTAATTTTATGTTGTTTTTTACATATAAAAGAAAGATGCAAAATATTAAATAAAAAATGCAACACTATTTTCCTTGTCAAATTTAGAAAAATAAATAAAATCTGATCCCTAATATAAGGCTTATTTTTTTTTCTTCATTATTAATTTACAGACAACAATCTTGATTGCTTCAGGTGATGTTAGATATTCTAAAAATCAAAACAAAGGATACCAGCTTTGCAACCGAATGCTTCGAAAATATTGAGAACAACCTATCTTTGCACCGTGTTGTCTTATTTGAACAATTCTTGTTTTGTTTTTTGGAGATTTCGAATACTTTAAAATTATTTTGTTATTCGAAAATGTAATTTTACTAATCTCGTAACTTTTTTTCCAGCTTCGTTTGGGTGAAGTATGTTATGTTGTTGAATTATTTATATACACATATATACATACATTTAAAGGGCTTCAAATGAGAATACCTTAGACAAGTTTCTTCGAAACCGGTACATTAACTTAGACGCTGCAGTCTATACCGTACAGGTTTTTCGGCCGCTATCTTGAATGAAATGGGTAAATTGTAATGCCGACTTTTTGAGGATCATCCTCGGGTGCCCTTTTTCCTTTATACCGAATCTCAAAACAATCGATCCAGTTAACTCTCAGAAAAGCCGAGGACAGAGTACTTGAAACGTAAAACCTCGTATATCGAGGAAGGATTAACTTTTTTTTTGGTCTATTACAAAGGTTAATAATGGAAAATAATAAACCAAAAAATCGTTTCCTTTAGGTTCATCAAGAATTTTGTGTTGAAGTTACAGCATTAATGTTTCTAGTTATTTAATTATATTATTTTCTAGTATAGTTTTTTTTCATGATGTAAAACTAGTTCATCTTTTACTATTATTATATTATTGGCAACAGTAGTAGTTGCCGCATCCCAGCACACACTTTACAAAATAAATATGAATGTTCCACCCCAGCGAACAGAAGGTGTAATCGGTACATCAGATGAAAATGTTGAGAAGAGTTGAGGGTTAGGTAAACATTGGAAAGGTTATAAAACATGTAAATAAGCCGAAGAAATCCCACTAAATCAGTTAGAGAGACTGCAATGGCCCTGAAATGTATCGCACACTAACGTAAAAAACCATTTTCACAAGCTCGGCTATGTTTCCAGGCTTAATGTTTGGATCCTTCACTCTCTAACTGAAGTCAACTTGGCGACATACATTTCTATTTTTGATTCACTATGTGAATGGCAACAAAAAGACCCATTTTTTAAAAGGTTGGTTACAAGATGAAAAATGGATATTTTACGATAATGTAATCTGTTGAAAATCTTGGAGACCTGGTAGTGAGGCTTCTTGAAGAATATTAGATAATGCTTTCTATATGGTGGGATTTTAAGGGTGTTATTTTCTATGGTATATTGGCATCAGGACAAACAGTTGATTCAACTCTATACTGCTCACAATTAACAAAACTGGATCAATCAATGAAGAATAAAGGTCCAGAACTGGCAAATCGGAAGGGTGTTGTTTTCCACCTAGACAACGCTAGAGACCTTTTGCCCCACTCTCCCTATTCACCACACTTAGCTCCAAGTGATTACCACTTATTCCGGTCTCTGCAGAACTCCATGAATGGAAAGAAATTCAAAACCACTTGGATCAGTTTTTTAACAATAAATTCCAGACATTCTATGAACATGGCATAATGCAGTTAGTAGAAAGGTGGAGAAAAGTAATATTACACAATGGTCAATATATTGCAGATTAAAATCAATTTTATGTCTATAATACATTGAGTTTTATCTCACTCTGAAAAACCGAAAGGACTTATTTGCCAACACAATATAATAAGTGCTGCACCCTGTCGAACAGAAAAAAATATAAGCATTATGCGCCACTAAGTAACTGGTCACGTGGTGGTTATTACTGGTTTTGATTGGCTGCTCAAATCGGTATCTCAGCTCCCACATATGTTATTTACTAACATGGTATGAATGATCACTTTCTTCGCTATAACCATTGTCAATATTGTGACTTATTTTTATATAAGTGAATAAATAAAAGATATTCAAGTGAATATAACGAAACGAAAGCAGTATTATGCTACCACATTTTTTATAAAGGCTATATAACTTAGAATTCCAAAATAACATTTAGATATAAAATATCATTTAAGTATTGTGGAGTATAATTTATTTCATATCCCTCTGCGGATTACTTTCTTACCACAAACGTTCCCAACCTCTTCGTGGAATGTTACGACCTCTTGAGAATGGTCTGAGGCCATCTTGCTGTAACGCTCCCCTCCCTCCCCCTCTAATAGAATTTTATCTGAAAGAGCAATAGGGCAATAAGTGGCTAGTTCTCCCCCTCCCCCGAAATATTACCCACTCACTCGCGATAATTCCCAAGCATGGAGTAAAATTTTAATGGGCCCTCTTCTCAGGTTACCACCGGTAATGGCTTCATAAACATCCTCTACCGGATAATATTCTGTGGAATTTAAAAATATTAACCAAAGGATATTCTTTCTTTATTATGAGATATAATTTTTAAGTATTAAGTCATTAACTGGCCTTTAGAAAGTTTTAATGTACTTTTATATATCTTCTTCACACCTTTAGTATCGAGATAACGGTAATGGTGGAACGATAAACACAAAAACGATACTTACTTTTTTCTTTTTTATTGACCTGCATTCGCACCCGTCATGAAAGTGGCATTTGGCAAATTTGATTGGTTTATAATCCTTTTATAGGTTTCTGTTTATACTTTAAATCAGGAAAGAAGATCTCTCATCCAACTTATTTTCAGTCACCTCTTGATAGACATATCAACCGTGGACAAATCTATATTGTATCGTTATAGTTTAATCGGATGTAAACAGCACGTATGTGTGGGTCGATATTTGATTTTGGAAAATAGGTATGAAATGTTTTCCTCCGTCATAAATCTGTGAGGTATGATTTCCATATGGATTTAAGGAGATATATGTACACAGTTCTTCTATAAATACTGTTAAAAAAGTTGAACTTTGTTTACATCCTAGGGTATTATTTAGATAATCCTTACCTCTATCAGGTTATTTTCAATCACAAAACTTTAAAATATACGTTTTAAAGAATAAAAGTTTTGTAAAATCTTTACTTTCTAGATAAAAAGTTCTAGTTCCAAAACAGCGGAAAAACTGTTTACAGTAAACATCCCGATCTTACCAAAACAATTTTTTTAATATTTTTTTTTCCGTTTTAAGCCCTGGTTTTCAGGTCTACTAACAATTTCGGGTACACAGCTAAATATAAACTTTATTACCACTATCATTTTATTAGTACAATTATAATAATATAAGTGTTCTTTTTAAACTAAAATATGTCCGATTTTTATTTTGAATGAAAGTACCCCATTGTGATTCAAGAATAATCTCTTGACCTTAGGATTGTGCTTGTCAAAAAAAAAAATTGTTTCTTTTTGTTAAAAATTAAAACATTTATTTTTGAAGTGAAAACTTTTTTAGACGCATTTTGCACTTTTTTGTGGAGAGTGAATTAGATTGAGCCGTCAGATTTCCGATGTGTAATGCTCAGGTAAAGTCGACTGATTGAAGTATTTTTGCATATGGAATAAAATATTTCAAAAACTAAAAATAGGTCATGCATATTGTTATCGAGGGAAATGTACATCATTCCATGCTCTTTGTAATGAGTTATTATTCAAAATTTTATCTTAACGCTACGCCGTTGATGTTTTCACCTCAATCGTGTTTTAAGCACGTAAAGCACACAATTTAGTTTTTTTATTTATTTACATCCCTGCCCATCCAATATGGCCATACGAGATTCATCAATACTGGAACTTAGTTGAATGAATACAACCAATTTTCTCCAATTCATCGCGGTTTTCTAAGAACTACTACCTTCTTTATTCCATCTATGAGTCCATCTATTATGCTTATTTTGGGTCTGGGAGATCACTTTGCCTTTATCCTCAAATATACCATCTCCGCCATCAGGCCTCAATCATGTCCTGGATTATTTCTTTTCATCTATTAGGCGCATCCAGAATTCTTACCTGAAGATTTGTCGGAAATCCTGTAGAACATTATCTAATTAAAACATAGCAAACGAAAAAAATTGCCTTCGTTTAATAATTAAATTTTAATTTTTTTCTGTTCCAGGTTTCCTGAAAACAGGATCAGACTGGCCCCCCGCAGCAGGAGACATAACCCTGGCGCTCGGGTGGATCAAGGAGAATATCGGATCCTTCGGAGGTGATCCACGGAGGATATCCATCATCGGCCACGACACGGGGGCCTCCCTGGCCAACCTCCTCCTCATATCGCCTCAGGCCAAGGGTAAGTGTCATTGTAATAAAGAAATTACCCTGAATCATGTTAATACTTTTTTGTTTGTCCTGTTCTTCCCTACCTCACCTTTTAGGCTATACAGGATTTTCCGAGACCGGAGTGTGAGGGCGGGTAATTTAAAATATCCTCTGGTACCGGAACGCGAACTTTTTCCAATCTCAAAACTCGGTTATCTGTTTGCCGGACAACTCGCGAAGCTGTGCACACACGTTAGCCCATTCATCCACTCCACCCCCTCATATTAATATTTTTTTCATAACGAATTATGAAATAGTCCGTGGTATGAACTTGGATTCTTGAGGAAGGGTGCCTTACTCCCCGAGCTACAGAGCTCCCAAATATTGTATAATATAAACATAAAAGTTTCTCTGGGCTGACAAAATCGTAACAGATCAATTATTCCATGGTACATGGTACTTCGTGAATAGCTTTATGACGCTGCGTTCACGAAGTTTAAAACGGATGTTAATATTTGGATAAAAAGTGCTACACCAGTTTGTACAATGGACTACAGTTTTTACCATCTATCGCCTCTATTTTTCCAATTTCAGTCATCAACACATTGATATATATATATATATATGTATATATATATATATATATATATATATATATATATATATATATATATATATATATATATATATATATATATATTTAAACTTAACTATTTAATTAGGAATAAGGTCACTTATTAATTATTTAATAAACTATTGAATGTTCATTTCTTCTATGTTTATTGACGTTTCGATCCCGGTATTTTCTTTTTATAAGACAAAGATGGGATCCTCTTCAAAGCTAGAACTTTAAAAAATATAGCTTCGATCAGGGCAGGGACACACCGACAGTCTCAGCACCGTCCACTAGCACATATATAAAGCTACTCTTTATTACATATAGCACATATATTAAGAGTAGCTTAATATATGTGTCCCTGGCCTGATCGAAGCTCTATTTTTTAAAATCTAGCTTTGAAGAGGATCCCATCTTTGACTTATAAAAAGAAAATACCGGGATCAAAACGTCAATAAACATAGAGGAGATGAAAATTCAATAGTTTATTAAATAATTAATAAGTGACCTTATTCTCAATTAAATAGTTAAGTTTACATTTGGTACTCAAAAAAGGTCGATTAAGGAAAAATTGTATATATATATATATATATATATATATATATATATATACAGGATGTCCCGTAAGTAGAGGAAAATTTTTATAGGAGAGATAGCAGACCTCAAGAGCTACGAAAACGTTCACGTTTTGTAGTTTTTCAAGTGAGTCATATTATTTATTGAATCGAAAACAATAACTAAAGAAATATTTCATTTAAGTAATTAATAATAGCTTTGTTTTAAACAAGATAAAACGTACATTAAATGAAAATTGAGTTCGTCATTATTAAAACCATTTAAAGAGGACTTTTGAGCTGTTAAACTAAGCTAAGTTCTGTTTTTGGAAAAATCATTAATTTTTTTTTTTTTATCGTTATCCAACTATACTGTTATAGTTTCCCCACTTTTACAAAAACGTATTCGTTTGATGAGCTTTAAATTCGTGTTAATTAAGTTGAGATTCATTAAGAAAAAAATTTGAGATTCAGCTCAAATTTTAGGGAAAAAAATGATATTTTTTATTATGTGAAATAAAGGTAGCTCTGTTCTCAGGAAAAATTACTAAAATTAATTGTTGCAAAGATTTAATTTCTTGTTTTCCATGATCTGGGATGTACGTTCCAATAGGTGTTTGAGATCTGCTAAGAGATTTATCGATTGCTTTAGATGATGTAAGACAAAAAAAAAATATTTCAGCTTTGCAACAAAACATTTATAATAAAACAACACATCTTTTCACAAAATCGTCCTATTTGTACTATTGTTTATTTTTTATTATTTTTTTTAATTCATAAACTTTCAAAATGACATTAAATGGAAAGATACTTTTTAAGTTTCAAGGAAAGATCCGTGTACTTTTTAAGTTGTCCGACTGAAAATACTATATTCACTTTATTCTAAATAAAAATTGAAAATTAGACAAAAACTAAATACATTCACTTACCTGCTCAAACCCATCTGGACATACGCCTCACAGATTCACGGTTTAGCTAAAAAGACTCACTTCCAAAAACAACAATCTTTTCAATCTAAATTTTTAACTATTGTTAAAGGTATGTCAACCCCCAGGTATGTCAACAACAAGACTTTACATACCGACCTAAGACAACCAACCATTGACCAGCGCATACGTACTCTCTACTCCCGATTTCATCTTAAACTACCCGGACATCACAATCGACTTATCAAGGACAGGGCCACGGCTGCAATGCTCATCAGGAGGTGACTGAAAAGGAGCTGGATGAGAAATCTCCGTTCCTGCTTTGTATTGGTGTAAACAGACCAGGAAAGAGGTGTTGCTGGGTTCCATTCTTCGTCATGCCTATCATGCCATTTTCTACCAAACAACAAATCTGCAACAACCATGACAAGTTAGGATGAAGACAAAAATAAAAAAAATTTCGGAAAGTTTTACCATCCCTCGTTTTTTTCCAGTTTTTTTTCGATGATATGTAATATACATAAATTAAAAGAGCTTCGAGGAATGAACAGACTTTTGCCATGTTTTATTAAAATCAGTACATTAATTTATGCGCTAGAGTCTATAACGACACAAGTTTTCCCGCCACCATCTTGAATGAAAAGGGCGGCTAGTAATGGCGAGTTCCAAAGATGTTCCTCGATTTTGAGGGAGAGGATTAAATTTTTTTCTCAGTTGATTACGAAGAATTAAATTAATCAACCAAAAAGACATAGTAACATTTCGTAGCCTTTAATTACTAATAACTCTCTTTTGTGATGAATTTCACCTTTGTGAAATCGGAAAATTGTGCGTTTGTTGGAATTACATTTGATACATAAAAGGGTTTTTGTCATTTAGGTGTACATTTCGGTGTACTTGAAATGAAATCTAAATTCACAAAAACATTCTTAAAAGCTTCATCAGCAGTGAACTTAACGTTAGTGGTGTTTTGCAATAACATACGAAATGCGAGCTGCCTTACTTTGTTATTGATCTAAATAGACTTCTTCGAACAGTTTGTGATTATATAGCTACAAGGGCACGATTCAAGCGAAAATTTGTCTTAAGTTGTGTTCTCGGAAGAGATCAAAGCAATCATAGTAGAGATTAGAATTCACTCTCCATTTATTAGTAAATTTAAGCTGTTACAATATTAAACAAGCTTTGTCCTACCTCAAAGGGGACAATTATGCTTACTGGAGCAACTAAGCCGATTATGTACCAACTTTTATCTTATTCCACGAACTGCTTAGCAGCTAATTATACAAGTTTTTTTAGGGCTCGTTAATCATTTTAAAAGTTGTTCTTGAGAATATTTTTTTCTGAAATAACTTGTTATCTGATCCTCAATAATGAAAGTTCTGCTTTGTGCTAAGAAGCCAAAGGTCTTGGGATTTTTTTATCTTCCTCAATGCTACTGAACGCTTTCCTTTCCTATATATTTCATATGTAATAATAATAATATCTCTCTCTCTATAATAATAATGTCTCTTTAGAATAATACAGACAGACAAAAATGTGGGCTAAGATACATAAACAAAAATACAGAGTAATTAAATAGTCATAATAAAATAATAAAAAAATATTTATGTTACTTTTTAATTGTAATAAGTTAATAATAAAAAATAAAATAAAAACATGAAATAAAAATAATGAAGAACAACGATATAATAATTTAAATACATATTTACAGTAGCATCTACTTAAAATTGTATGGGGACTGCAAGGATAAGAAATGATTGAACAGACGGGATTTAAAGATGGGAAGGGTATTGGATTGACTAATTTGGGAAGGGATGGAGTTTCATAGATATCGGGAATCTGATAGTGAACAATCTGTCGAAAGCAGCGGTTCGGTGAACCCTTTTGTATAAATCAGAAATCCGGAAACGAACAGAGGATTTGAATTGAAGGAGAGTTCGAAGATGTATGGAGGACGGTGGGATTGGATGACTTGAAAGAGGAAGGATGCCAGGAAATATTTAAGACGGTAGGAAGGATTAAGCCACTTCAACTCTACATAAAAACCGGAAACAGAGGCGTCCCTTGGGATCCCGAAGAAGAATCGTACAAAGCAATTTATCAAACTTTTAGTTTCGCCTTGAGATCCCCAGAGAGGGGCCCCATATACCGTACAGGTAAGTCAAAGTAATAATTAGAGGCAACCAAACTACAAATGACATCTAAAACCCAATAACTATTAAAAGGAAAAATAAGTTTTTTTTTTTTTATTTACCTTAATTTTCCACTCACACCTGTCAGAAGTTTCGACGACCATCGAGTGTGATGTCTATCTTTAGGTCTTTATGTAAAGTAATGTTATTGAGGTACCAGAAAGTCTTTGATAACATATATTGATAATAATCCTGGAAGTTTTTGAAAGAAAGGTCTATAGTTTGCGTAAGTAGGCTTTTTGGATGTCCCATATATCTGTGAAGCGTAGGTCCAAATGGGCTTAAATAGGTAAGTATATGTATTCAATTTCTGTCTCAGTTTTAATTTAGAATGTCTTGAAAGAAGTGAGTATAATAGTCGTAATCTTAGGTTTAGAGTTTTTGATTTGTAGTTCACATGCCATTGCCTTTTATCAAAGGTCAGTCCAAGATATTGAACTTTGTCTGTCTGAGGAATTTGGACATTGTTAAAATAAATAAAAGGGAAAATTTCACGTGGAAGGGTAAAAGTGATCACTACGTGATATGTCTTGGTTGAGTGGAATTTTCAAGAGGTTACTAACCATTCGTGGAATTGGTTTAGATGATATTGGCGTATATAAGGACACAATTGAATTTATTTTTAGAATTGGAGGGTAATCACAACGTTTATTATTAATAAACTAATTTTAAACTAGTTTTTTTTTTCTATAAAATATACATTTGCGCCTGTCAACAATAAGTTGACAATCAGCAAATGTGATGGCGATAATGATATAATAACATGACAGGCATGGGGAAGGAAAGTACTCAGCAGTACCTCTTCCCTAACTTGTTCCAATTACTTAGGTTGTCTAAGGAAGGAGATCCCTCATCCAACGCCTTTTTAGTCTCCTGCTCATGTTCTGAGGTATGTCAGCTGTGGCCATGTCTCTTATAAGTCTGTTATTATGTCCATTTAAATTTGTGTAAAATCGTTGATATAGGGTCGTTATATGTTGGTCAACTGTTGGAAAGTGGAGGTCAGTATGTAGAGTTTTGTTAGTCACGTACCAAGGTGCTTTTGTTATGAGTCGCAATAATTTTGATTGGAACGTTTGAAGTTTTTGTATGTGGGTCTTTTTAGCGATGCCGTATATTTGTGATGAGTATGTCCATATGGGCTTAAGTAAGTATGTATATGTATTCAGTTTCTGTTTTAGTTTTAGTTTTGAAGATTTGGCAAAAAGAGAGTAAAGTAGTTTGAGTCGTTTGTTAAGTGTCATGCGTTTTAACATGTGGGCCCCATGTCATCCTTCTGTCGAAGGTGAGTCCAAGGTAAAGTACCGTGTCCGTTTGAGGAACTTGATTGTTGTCAATATAAACTGGAGGACAGGTGTTTTTTCGAAGAGTAAATGTTATATGTTTGGATTTGTAATGATTAAGTCGAATTTTCCATAGTATAAACCAATCTTGTAGTTTAAGCAAATGATGTTGTAGAATTAGTGAGGCCTGTGTAGTGTCTTGATGTTTTGTGAGGATTGTTGTATCGTCTGCATATGTAGCAGTCAAGATCTCATCGTCAATAGGTATATCGTAAGTGTATATAACGTAAAGTAGAGGGGCTAGTATTGAACCTTGGGGAACTCCGTCTAAGATTGGACGGACTGTAGACACTTCCGAGCCTTGCCGAACTGAAAAAAATCTGTCGAAGAGGAAAGATTGAAGGATAAGATAGTACGTGTATGGAAGTATAGTCTTTAGTTTAAAGACTATACTTAACTATAACTATAACTAGTTAAATCCAAAAAAGTTATATATACAATTTTTTTTATTTATTTGTTGAATATTCACAAAATCTGCCACACTCAAAGACAATAATCATTAAAGATAAAAGTATCTACTCATACAATTTATATACAAGAGAAATAAATGGAAGTTAAAAGCAAATAAATCAAAATCAATAAATAAATAAAATAATTAATAATTTTTTTTTTTTGTTTATTGAATAATAATACAATCAGCCACTGCTGGAGGGCTATAAGCATTAGGGCTACAAGTTCTCATTCATACAATATATACAAATAATAAAGAAATAAATATAAATATAATAAGTAAATAAATAAATTAATAAATAAAAATGAAAAACAAAACATAAAATAATAATAAGTAGTAGTAATGAAAGTATATTGGTAAATGTAAAAAAAAAAATATGTATGACTTCACAAATTAAGGGATGTATATAAATAGATAATGTTTATAAATACAATTGCAATTAAAATTAAAAGTTAAAACTTACAAATTAAAAATTTACAATGGTTCCTGGTAAATGATAAATTTCATCTCGACCGCTCCAGGTTATTTAAGCTGACAGAGCTTATAATAATTCATGGTAGAACTAATAAATATCTACTTCTAGTGGGTATAGCTAAGAGTGGTCACTGTCCAACATGCTTAGAGGATCCAAGACACATTACCTTCAAGTACAAAATATTCGAGAAGCTAAGAAGAATTAGCTTAGGATCGCAAACTACAGATGATGGAGCTAAAATAAAAGTCGCCTTTAATTCTCATTTAATTCTTATGATATTATTGTTACCTCAGTTTTTAACTATTAGTCTTTCTAGTTCAAGTTCTATACAAGTTCTATTCAATAATCATATATCTAGAAATATTCAGTTTAATTTCATCTTACAATGACTTTTTTTTTTTTTTTTTTTTATTGTTTATTTATTTAGATTTTTTTTTCTTTACTCTTTTGTTCTTTCTTCTTATTCTTTTGTTATTACTTTATTTATTTATATTTTTGTATATACGGTATGAATGCAATCTCTGAACTCTATTATAAGTGTCCTTAACTGTGACAAATTGTAATATTTCTGAATAAAGTGTTTTTAATAATAATTTATTTAGAATTATAACAATCTTTCACGTGGACAATAGATTATAGTGACATATGAAAACATACACACCATATATACAGAAAACATAAAAATAATCACAATTAAAATATTTTATTGATGAATTAGGACTAGCTTTGATAGGTCCTAAAGCCAAAATAGATTTTAAAAAGAGAACGGAAAAAAGTTAACAAGTACAATTAAAAATAGATAACATATGCAATAAGGCTACAAAAACAGTTAAGATTAAATAGAATATTTAAAATTGTACGGATAAAATATGAATATGCACTCACTTCTCTCCGCTGAGCCACTGTTTACAAAGTCTACTCTATAGTTATAGTTGCTATATAAAAAGTTTACCAAACATCAAAATAAAAATAAATAGAAACAAGTAGAACAAAACTATTTTAAGAAATTTCGGAAATGTCTCTAAAACAAGAACTTTTGAAATTTACCTAATTCTGTTATTTGTATACGAGCTTGTGATTGGGTGGATGTAGGCAGGTAGTGTTGATACCAGGTAGCCCTACTTCTGATGAAAGTTCCTGGAAGTACGAAATTCTTATCTTGGTACTCCCAACTTCCTGAAGGGAAAGCACTGGCGTCCTGATTGATCGAATAAATTTAGATAAGAGATATGGAGTATCTCATGCATGTTGAGTAGCCCACGGCCAGCTCAGCCTAAACCAGTAAGCTACGTCTTACTATAAAGCTCCCTACGTGTATATATATATATATATATATATATATATATATATATATATATATATATATATATATATATGCAATATAGCAGCGTGCAGGCCTTTATCAGGGCTAGAAAAGAACCAGAACAAGGTATAAGAACTATAAACATTAATAATAAAGAATTAAAATTAAAAAAGTGAAAGATACAGACTAAAAATTTAGGTAGAAAATCTTAACGTAAAAAGAAGTAGATAGAGTGAACATTAAAGTAAAATAAAGTAGGTAGAATAATAACAATAACAGAGAACTAAGAAATAAATTATAACGGCAGCAAAGCTAATAATAATATAACATAAGAAATGAAAAATGGTGATCTTAGAATAAAGTCTAAAACAGAGAAAAGAAATATGAAGTTATATAAGGAAATAATAGATATAAATAGAAAATTAAGATATTGCAAAATCTATTAAAAATACTGACTAAGTATAAGAGAATAAAAAGTTAGAATAATGTTACAAAAATGAATGAGCAAATGTATCATTATATAGAAAATAGAGATAAAGATATGGAAAATACAATTTATCTATTTCATTTTACGTTAATTTTTTTTACATAAATTTTTAGTCTATACCTTTCAGTTTTTTAATTTTAATTCTTTACTATAAAATGTATGTAGTTTCTTATACCTATTATTATTTGGTTCTTTTTTTAGACCTGATGAAGGCCTGTACTTCGGGCCGAAACGTAGGCGAATATAAAAAATAAATACAATTATTTATTTTAACTATTTTATTTTGGCTGATCACCCGAACAATCCTTCTCTTCAACTTAGGAGCTTTGATTTTGTCATAATATTAAATATCATTCGATGTTACTAAGATATGGCAATTATAAAATTATTTTATAAAGTACTATTTATGTTAAGGAAATATCCTTGAAAGATTATCTTTAACATTTCAGACGTATAAGCTACCTTAAACAAATAATTTCAGTTTCGTAAAACTTTTCGTTTTTTGAGTGAAACTATTCACTTGCCTACTTACAAAACGTTAAGTAAATAATTTAATCAAAATAATTAGACCCTTTTTCGAGAAAATGGTAAAAAAGTATAAAATCAATGATATAAAATACCATTTCCTTAAAGGGAATTTCTATGAAACATTTGCAGTAATATCCCAGTTGTATTCTTACCTCACACATAATTTCAATTTCGTTTTTGAGTTAGACTGTTTCATTATCTACTTACGAAGCAGTGTAAGAAGTTTCATTAAAGTTCTTAAACTCTTTATCGAATACATTGTTATAAAGATTAAAATCGATTTAATAGTTACATATATTGTGTGTCGTTTAAAGGAATACAATTTGCAAATATTTATTAATTGTTTAAACAATTGCTAAAATGTCATAATTTTAGTTTTGAGCTTAACTAAAAAAGATAGGCTTTTAGCCCAGTTGAAAGATTTAAATAGACATACAAAATATACAATATTTTTAGAATAAACACTATTGTAAAAACTAATTTCTTAACCTTATAACTTAGACTCAATATTTTTTTCTCTTGTAATACCTTTGAAAGCAGTCATGGATTGATAAGAATATCCAAGAGCACTTATACACGTTAGTTTATTGTTTATATAATAGTAAGAAAGTTCAATTCTATTCTCGTTTATTAATTGAGGTATAAAATGTACCAAGAAATGGTGAGGGTCTTTTAATTGAATAATACAAAAATTATTATTATTGGTAACTTTTATATAATTATTTATTTATATAAATTTTTATTATGTAGCATTAAGCATATCAATAACAATAAAGTATTCGAGATAAGTTTTTTCTCCTGATAAATTCATTCGCACCAGTCTTAAGATTCTTTATCGAAAACATTGTTATAATGTGTAAAATCGATTAAATAAAGCACCATTTCCGTTAATGTGAATTTTGATTAAAACTTTGCTGTAACATCCCAAGTGTATAACCTACCTTTAATACATAATTTCGGTATTGTACAATATTTAATTTTTAGTTAGACTCTCCACATTAGTACAGATACACTCACAGAACGTTATAATCAAGTTTATTCAAAATCATTAGACCCTTTTTTAAAAAAAATATTAAAAGATTGTGCCACTTCTGGTTAGCCATACTTTGCTAAAATTTTAATGTAGCATAAAAAAAAATCATTTTAGTGATAAGCTGTTCTCAAACATATACATATATACCATTTTGTGAAACTTGATTATTTGGACTCATTGGATCTTGAAAAACCGTTAATAACATGGATTCAAAATTTTTCACAAATGCAATAAATATCCTTACTATATATATATTACATATATGGGTAAGTAATACTAAAAAGTAATTCACTTTTTTATAAGTTTTGCGTAATACTTTTTTATGTAATCATAAGCTCAAATTGTAAATTAGAGAGGAGGAGAACACCACAAATCTGTCGCCACCTCTGCACTGGTTTTCTTTCCCTCGCGGAATCCAATAACTTCAATCAACTAAAGCCCTAATTTAGAATCAGAGCCTACCCACCACAACATCTAGAATACCGTTGACAGGAGAACAGGAAAATAACATAATAAAACTGGATTTATCGGGCTGGTTCGTTTTAGTCTCTACCGGTGTTGGAATACTGCCTGTCTACAGAAAAGGGATTCGTGTGATTGGATTAACGATTCAGAAACTTGTTATTGTTGATTTTTACTTTCACTTACCTGTATATGAAATATATAGTTAGGGACGGTATTCCGATCGTGAAACTTTTCGAATCTGAGTTTTCAACGGAAATACATGTTTTGAGGAATCCTGAGTCCAAATAAGCAAATCCCATAAAATGGTTTCTGTGTATGTATGTAAAGAGGTCTAGCTGAAAAACGAAAAGTTGTATGAATGTGATAGACCTGATTGATATTAAAGACAATTTAATTATACAATGATACACCGAGTTTAATCAAAATCGTTAGAGTTGTTTTTGAGAAAATTGTTAAAATGTGTTTCAGCGTTGATAGAAAGTGGCAGCACTTACAGTTATCCGATTTTAAGGAAAAGGTGTGTTATATTAGGAAAATATGTAATATCTGTTTCGTACGACTTTTCGTTTTTGAGCTAGACTGCTAACATACACACACACACCAGTTACACAGACCATTTTTCGGGACTTGGCTATTTGGACTCAGGGTACCCCAAAATGTGTATACCTGTTGAAAACTCAAATTCAAAAATTTTCACGATCGCAATACTTACCCTTACTGTATATTACATATATGCGTAAGTGAAAGTAAAAAATACTACTCAATTCTATCGTAATATTACCAAATTAAATTGAGTGATACGGCATAAAGAGTTTCATTCTCAAAGAGATAACCATATCCTGATATTTATGTTATTTTCGTGTTCCTAAGATTCCTTTGAAATGGGTTCTTAAAAAGGAATAGCATTAGATGTTTCAAATTGCTTTATGTACAAGTGGTAGCCTTAGGCTCGTAAGCCTTGTTAGAAGAAAGGGTACATAATATCTTGCAGTAGATGGGTGCAAAGTTCGGTGAAAGGATAAACTAGGAGCATGAAAGGAGCTGGATGAGAGATCTCCTGTCCTTATTAATTGAATTATTTAGCTCTTAATTGAAACACATGCATTATGGATCTCTCTTAGTCCAGCGTCTCCAGTCTATCATCAGTGTGTTTTCACTATGAAGTAAATATTTATACCATATACGTTGATTTTAATAACAAATATAAAAATAAAAATTTAATAGAAATATATTTTAAAATTGCAAAGATTAAATGTAAATCTCTTCTTAAGATTAACAACAGAAGCTCTATAGTACGTAAACAAAACAACTACATAACGACTTCCTACAACCAATTATCAACCAACACATACATAAATAACGAACTCGTACAACAGTAAAGACTTTGAAATTTACTTTTATTGTAAAATATAAAGTTACATTGACATAATGTTATTGAACTTCTTACAAACTAGCCTTCTGAGACCTAAACTAATGTTACAGTCTGACTGCTAAACATGGAACTGTCTGTAGGATATTTTGGAGCTAAATATATAGGAAATGATAAAGGAGGGGATGGCTTTTATTTAACTATTTCCGCGGGAAAGTTGGTGTCTTGTTAAAAGTAATAATGCACCACGCATGTGCTACCTATAAACTTTTAAATACATCTCAAACTACACGGACACAAAAGACTTACATAAGAAAAGGCCACAACTGATCTGTCTATCAGAAGGTGACTAAAAAGGAGTTGGATGAGAGATCTTCATTCATGAAACCAATTAAGTAAATAAAGACCAAGAAGAGGTATTGCTGGGTATTGTCCTTTCCTCTGCCTGAAATGTCATTTGATTCTTGTTTATTGTCACACAATGGCATCTTTTTGTCACTTTCGTCTGCGACAAAATCGAAGAGTAACAAGAAAAAATTATATACAAATATTGATCAATAAACTTACTTTCACTCACTTTGTAATCATCGATTTATCGATTTATTATCCCCACATATATTATCAAAGTAAGGCTCCAAATCGGTTTTGTACCAAATATAAGCTCCTGTCATGCTTAAATACCATGAATGGGGTACCGTTGGATTCAGAATTTCACGGGGGTTTAGCGAATCGTATTCTCCACTTTTGTATTATTTTGCTAGGCTCCAATACTGGAATAATGGTAGGTTTGTAGATCGATACGGGACAATTGAATCTTGAAAATTTTGATGCGTACAGCAACACCCAAGATAGTTCCCTCGGAACTATCGGATCCTGCATTTTTAAGCCCAAAAACGTACTATTTTCGAGATAACACAAGGGATAGGATTTGCATCCACACAATTTAACGTTAATTGTAGTACTGACATTGAATACATGTCTCATTTCGTCGACTTGAGCTCTCTATGATCGAGAGAGGAGGAGTTTATATTATTTATCGATGGTGTTTTTGATCGGCAAGCCATATCATCGTTAATTCTTCACCAAATCTCAAGATTGAGTCACCAATTTCGAAGGCTTCCTTCTCCTTCAGGCGGGCAAAATAGTCCAATCACCCCGAAAATTCAGGCAAACAAGTTATGAAAGAAAACATACTTTATTGGTGAATAACTAAATAATTACACACTTTTCGCAATGATTATGGTTATATCCATGATTATATAAAAGATTAATAAATTCCCTACAAAAG
>CAKMRH010000005.1:0-73979 GCA_928085145.1 Nezara viridula | reverse complement strand
ATATATATATATATATATATATATATATATATATATACAATAAATAAGCATGGACATTGTCCGTCTGCTTGGAATTAGCTTTACCTGTTGCTCTTGCCAGTAAAAACAGTTCAGTACACATTTACGAAAATATAAACAGAAAAAAAAAAGCCCAAGAGTTGAATATTAATAAGTCAGATTTATTAAGTATAAACCACATAAACTTTAACGTCATACAGTCAAACATATCATGTCCATATATTTTTTAATGGTAACCATGATATTGCTTAATAATTTAATTATTTTATCAGGGATGCTCTATACCTTACTGATATGTTTTTAAACATGTAGATTGCGTTCAGATTCTCTTCATTTATCATACAAAAGAATTCATAATAAGTTAAAATATTCTTTCCGAAGTATTTTATTCGAAATTCCCTCAGAACTGTCCATACTGCAATGAACTGATACATATTTTCTATTTCGTTTAATTTGCACAGATAACAAATATGGCTGCCGATTCCATCTATTCAGTTATTAAATTATAGTAATTCCCCTCCTACTTTTATAATTGTGCTTATAAAATGCATAGACTAATTTTGAGTGAAATACAGTTTTGGTAGGTTCTGATTTGAATATTTGTACAGGAAACGAAATTTATCATCTATAGTTTTATTTGTAATAACAATATCCCACTCATTTTTCAAATCTCTAATTAATCTATCAATAAATAAATTACTGTTTTTTGAGCCTAATTCATTAAGAACATCTGCATTTAGTCTGTGCCCCAAGAGATTAGCTTCTGTACTCAAAATAATTTTTTGTTAATCATACCATTGGCCAACATTTTTGGTAGTCGCGATAATGGCATTTTTATGACTTTGTTAATATAGTTCAAGTGTAAAGATAGTGATTTTTTATGGAAAATGGCATTAAACTTTTGTTTACACATCGAAAGAATCAATCGAAAAAAAAAAAAAGAGAAAAATAATGTATTGAAGATAATACTACCCTAGTATATAGGGTTGCTTTATACACAGCATTCTGATTAATCCGTATGAACATAGCTCCTACGTATGAACATTACATTATTCCATCATTATTACTTTATTTTCCCAATGACTATATACAAAAATTCCTTCAAAACTTCATCTTGGAATCTTCTGATAACCGCAACGTCGAATCCATATTGAATATCGATTGTATATATAAGTTAAATAAAATTTACTATTATATGATGGGAGTACACAAAGTGCATACACAAAATTGTTGCTCATAGCCCATGTTCTATTAAGCGTTGTTTTTAGTTTATCTTAAGAGTAATATTTTGTATATATTTATAAATATTTTTATTTTTTATTGTTTCTATCATAATAACTGGTTCATATAACTAATATTATGCATTAATCGTTTTATGTTTTTAATTTTTATTGTTATTCATGTTTTGTGAAACCCATTCTAAACGTTAAATATTGTAAATTTTATTTATATTTAAACTATATGTATATAAATTTGTAAAAACATATTATTTTACAATAGCCAAGCTAGGCTTTATTTGTATGGGGAACCCCCTTAAAACAAATAAAATATCTATCAATCTATCTATCTACTTTATTTTTCCCCCCTTTTTATAACACTAGTCATATATACTATCACTAATATACCACATTAAACAAAAAAGAGTTCTAATTCTTGAAATACAAGAATTTTCCAAATTTCACCAGAAACTCACTCATCATCCAAATCCTGTAGCACAATTCTTATCTAGCTGCAGTCAACCTTATAATCCTCCCCGGAGGTTAAAACGGCAGCGGCCCCGTGACCTTTTGTAAATATGTATATATTGGAGTACTGGCAATGGCCACATTCTCCACTGAAGTCCTGAGCGTCTGTTGCTCTTGTGCCCTACATCAGTCTCTATTGGCTTGCGATACCAGTGACGCGGCTGGGAGAGAAGAACTGGGATCTCCTGGGGTTCTGCCTTGGCTTCCACATCGGGGGACAAAGCATGACTTAGAGTCTCCTGGGGGAATGTAAATATTATATATAGGTGCGAATGTGTTTTATATTTAGTTTTTCTCTAATTTTTTTTATGTATGTATGTTAATTTTGTTATTTTACTTTCTACAAGTCTGTTTCTTTTGTCTCTATTTTAGTTATCATTTGTATGTATATATTATGTGAATGCTTAATGTAGCCCTAATATTAATGCTGGCTTCTAATACTAGTGATGCGGCTGGAAAAGTGGCACTGGGATCTCCTGGAGTCTTGCTTTGCCTTCCACATGTGGGGAAAAAGCCTGGCTCGGAGATTCCTGGGCGAATGTATATATTGTATATAGGTATGATTGTGTTTATAAGTTTCTTTTTTTTTCTTTTATTTTCTTTCTTCATCAGTATTATTTATTTACTTTTTATATTTATATTTATTTCTCTATTACTTGTATATATTGTTTGAATGAGAACTCTTAGCCCTAATACTTATAGCCCTCCAGCGGCTGATTGTATTATTATTCAATAAATAGATTAAAAAAAATAATATTAATGCCCTCCAATGCGGCAGAATGTATTAATTTAAAAAAAAAAACATTTATGCAATACATCAGCATACGATAATTATTTGATTGCCGGAAAAAAAGATAATACCATTTATAGGTTAATAAGTTAAATAAATATATTAAGAAAAAAATATAATAAACAGGTTGTTTCTTGCTGAGAAGTTGAGTTATTCAAGATTTTCAAGAAACCGAGTAGACTGGAGATGATGATTTTCAGAGAGAGAGAGAAAGATGTGTGAGGGGCGAGATTTAATAGGGTTGCAAAGTAGGAGGGGGCTCCCGAAAGGATGCATGATTAATAAAAGATCTGCCAGAGGCACTACTTTTGAAAGAAGAGGTACGGAGATGAGAAAGGACTAAGTGAATTGCAGGATCGAATTGAGGGAACGATGATGAATGAAACACAAGGGATCTATTGCTCTCTCAAGCATCAATCGATTTATTCAAAGAATAAATTGTCAGGAACATTGTATTTATTTGTTTAGTTTATCCTTCTGACTCAAAGGAGATTATGTTATAAAATAGACAATCGTATTTCTCAAGGCGACGAAGGCAAAAATATAAATAAAACATTTGTTTCTTTCATTTCAATCTTATTTAAATTAATGTCAACATATATACAGGATGGCTTATAAGTAAAGGGAAATCTTGAAAGGCTTGATAACAGACCCCAAGAGCTACGAAAATATCTTATAAAAGGAAGAGTCCAATTTTTCGAAGATAAGTAGAAAATTAAAGTTTTGTGATTTTTAGTCACATTTTTATTGAAAAGTATGCGACAACTAAAAAAATATATCTTTTGGGTTATTAATAATTGTTTTAAATTAAATTGTCTTCAAATATAAATAGACTTGCATAAAAACATTTTAAGATTTTCTAACGTAAACCTATGACTTCCCCATGCCCCACTTATCGCTGTTGAACAAAGCCGATACCTAGGACTCCATCTGGACAAACGAGTCACTTGGAATCCTCGTACAAGACTGAAACGACAAGAACTTAGGTTAAATATTATAATATACAATATACATGACAATAATAATACCTATTTGGACTTACGGAGTTGAGCTATGCGGCTCCACACAACCATCAAATTTCTCTCGTGTATAATCCTTACAATCGAAAATCCTTCATAAAATCCTCAATGCTCCTTTGTCACAAATAAAATAATCCATAAAGAACTAATGTTCCGTATGTTTCCGATTTTGCCTAATCCAGATACCTATCCTTCCATAATAAACTTCATAACCATCCGAATCCTCTTGTTTTTAACCGTGCTTCCTCTTCGATTTCTGATAAACCTCTGAGACATCTGAAAAGAAGAAAGCCTTGTGATCTTCTTATGGAGACATATTATTATAGCACTATCAATGGATAGTTATTCTACAAGCGTTTTCATGAGATCATCTTTCTCTGTACATGTTTACTTTTTACTAATACAGTTGTAAATATTATAAATGAAAAAAAAAAACATTTAAAGAGGACTTATCAACAGCTAAACAAACTTCTGTGTTTCAAAAATTTTTGAATTATTTGTGATTTTTTTTTTATTAACCTTCAACTATATTGCAGATACTACACTTTAAGATGTCCTTAATTGTAACAAAATATAATAATATTCATATATTTTCATACATTTGATAGATTGAAAAACACTGAAAATTAGACCGAAATTCACTACATACACATACCTATCCATATGGACATATGCCTCACAGATTTACAAGTTTGGAAAAAAACGTATATTTAAAACTACAATCTTCTCAATCTAAATTGTAAGACTGTATTTCAAAGTCTTAATTTCACTAATGGTTTATACCATAAATATAAAGATATTACTAATCCTGAATCCAGGTTTCTTCTTGTAATACAACTAAGGATGGGATTGGCTGAGGATGGAAGGGCCTGAGGTATTTCCTTATTATGCTGTTGCTGCCGTTTGCAGATTGAGATATTAATCCTAATTGTTTCCCTAATCCTCCTAGCAAGATGGTCCCGGTTTCCTCTGTCGGATATCCATCCTATTGGGAGGGGAGGTATCTGTAGCTTCTTAAGGGGTTAGGGACCTTGTAAGGACTCTCCAATCTATTATACCGTAACTTCGTTAACACTATCTTCTTTAATTAATTTTATGTTGTTTTTCACATATAAAAGAAAGATGCAAAATATTAAATAAAAAATGCAACACTATTTTCCTTGTCAAATTTAGAAAAATAAATAAAATCTGATCCGTAATATAAGGCTTAATTTTTTTGTCTTCATTATTAATTTACAGAAAACAATCTTGATTGCTTCAGGTGATGTTAGATATTCTAAAAATCAAAACAAAGGATACCAGCTTTGCAGCCGAATGCTTCGAAAATATTGAGAACGACATATCTTTGCACCGTGTTGTCCTATTTGAACAATTCTTGTTTTGTTTTTTGGAGATTTCGAATACTTTAAAATTATTTTGTTATTCGAAAATGTAATTTTACTAATCTCGTAACTTTTTTTCCAGCTTCGTTTTGGTGAAGTATGTTATGTTGTTGAATTATTTATATACACATATATACATAAATTTAAAGGGCTTCAAATGAGAATACCTTAGCCAAGTTTCTTCGAAATCAGTACATTAACTTAGACGCTGCAGTCTATACCGTACAGGTTTTTCGGCCGCTATCTTGAATGAAATGGGTAAATTGTAATGCCGACGTTTTGAGGATCATCCTCGGGTGCCCTTTGACCTTTATACCGAATCTCAAAACAATCGGTCCAGTAGACTCGCAGAAAAGCCAGAGTACTTGAAACGTAAAACCTCGTATATCGAGGAAGGATTAACTTTTTGTTGATCAATTACAAAGGTTGATTATTGAAAATAATAAACCAAAAAATCGTTTCCTTTAGGTTCATCAAAAATTTTGTGTTGAAGTTACTGCATTGTTATTGTAATGTTTCTAGTTATTTAATTATATTATTTTCTAGTATAGTTTTTTTTTTCATGATGTGAAACTAGTCCATCTTTTACTATTATTATATTATTGGCAACAGTAGTAGTTGCCGCATCCCAGCACACACTTTACAAAATAAATATAAATGTTCCACCCCAGCGAACAGAAGGTGTAATCGGTACATCAGATGAAAATGTTGAGAAGAGTTGAGGGTTAGGTAAACATTGGGAAGGTTATAAAACATGTAAATAAGCCGAAGAAATCCCACTAAATCAGTTAGAGAGACTGCAATGGCCCTGAAATGTATCGCACACTAACGTAAAAAACCATTTTCACAAGCTCGGCTATGTTTCCAGGCTTAATGTTTGGATCCTTCACTCTCTAACTGAAGTCAACTTGGCGACATACATTTCTATTTTTGATTCACTATGTGAATGGCAACAAAAAGACCCATTTTTTAAAAGGTTGGTTACAAGATGAAAAATGGATATTTTACGATAATGTAATCTGTTGAAAATCTTGGAGACCTGGTAGTGAGGTTCCTAGAATAATGTCAGATAATGCTTTCCATATGGTGGGGTTTCAAGAGTGTTATTTTCTATGACCTATTGCCATCAGGACAAACAATTGATTTAACTCTATACTGCTCACAATTAACAAAACTGGATCAATCAATTAAGAATAAACGCCCAGAACTGGCAAATCGGAAGGGTGTTGTTTTCCACCTAGACAACGCTACTCTCCCCACTCTCCCTATTCACCAGACTTAGTGATTACCACTTATTCCGGTCTCATCAGAACTCCATGAATGGAAAGAAATTCAAAACCACTTGGATCAGTTTTTTAACAATAAATTCCAGACATTCTATGAACATGGCATAATGGAGTTAGTAGAAAGGTGGAGAAAAGTATTATTACATTATGGTCAATATATTGCAGATTAAAATCAATTTTATGTCTATAATACATTGAGTTTTATCTCACTCTGAAAAACCGAAAGGACTTGTTTGCCAACACAATATAATAAGTGCTGCACCCTGTCGAACAGAAAAAAATATAAGCATTATGCGCCACTAAGTAACTGGTCACGTGGTGGTTATTACTGGTTTTGATTGGCTGCTCAAATCGGTATCTCAGCTCCCGCATATGTTATCTACTAACATGGTATGAATGATCTCTTTCCTCGATATAACCATTGTCCATATTGTGACTGATTTTTGATATAAGTGAATAAATAAAAGTATTCAAGTGAATATAACGAAACGAAAGCAGTATTATGCTACCACATTTTTTATAAAGGCTGTATAACTTCGAATTCCAAAATAACATTTAGATATAAAATATCATTTAAGTATTGTGGAATATAATTTATTTCATATCCCTCTGCGGATTACTTTCTTACCACAAACGTTTCCAACCTATTAGTGGAATGTTACGACCTCTTGAGAATGGTCTGAGGCCATCTTGCTGTAGCGCTCCCCTCCCCCCCCCCTCTAATAGAATTTTATCTGAAAGAGCAATAGGGCAATAAGTGGCTAGTTCTTCCCCTCCCCCGAAATATTACCCACTCACTCGCGATAATTCCCAAGCATGGAGTAAAATTTTAATGGGCCCTCTTCTCAGGTTACCACCGGTAATGGCTTCATAAACATCCTCTACCGGATAATATTCTGTGGAATTTAAAAATATTAACCAAAGGATATTCTTTCTTTATTATGAGATATAATTTTTAAGTATTAAGTCATTAACTGGCCTTTAGAAAGTTTTAATGTACTTTTATATATCTTCTTCACACCTTTAGTATCGAGATAACGGTAATGGTGGAACGATAAACACAAAAACGATACTTACTTTTTTCTTTTTTATTGACCTGCATTGAAAACCACTGTCATGAAAGTGGCAATTGGCAAATTTGATTGGTTTATAATCCTTTTATAGGTCTCTGTTTATACTTTAAATCAGGAAAGAAGATCTCTCATCCAACTTATTTTCAGTCACCTCTTGATAGGCATGTCAACCGTGGACAAGTCTATATTGTATCGTTATAGTTTAATCGGATGTAAACAGCACGTATCTGTGTGTCGATATTTGATTTCGGAAAATAGGTATGAAATGTTTTCCTCCGTCATAAATCTGTGAGGTATGATTTCCATATGGATTTAAGGAGATATATGTACACAGTTCTTCTATAAATACTGTTAAAAAAGTTGAACTTTGTTTACATCCTTGGGTTTTATTTAGATAATCCTTACCTCTATCAGGTTATTTTCAATCACAAAACTTTAAAATATACGTTTTAAAGAATAAAAGTTTTGTAAAATCTTTACTTTCTAGATAAAAAGTTCTAGTTCCAAAACAGCGGAAAAACTGTTTACAGTAAACATCCCGATCTTACCAAAACAATTTTTTTAATATTTTTTTTTCCGTTTTAAGCCCTGGTTTTCAGGTCTACTAACAATTTCGGGTACACAGCTAAATATAAACTTTATTACCACTATCATTTTATTAGTACAATTATAATAATATAAGTGTTCTTTTTAAACTAAAATATGTCCGATTTTTATTTTGAATGAAAGTACCCCATTGTGATTCAAGAATAATCTCTTGACCTTAGGATTGTGCTTGTCAAAAAAAAAAATTGTTTCTTTTTGTTAAAAATTAAAACATTTATTTTTGAAGTGAAAACTTTTTTAGACGCATTTTGCACTTTTTTGTGGAGAGTGAATTAGATTGAGCCGTTAGATTTCCGATGTGTAATGCTCAGGTAAAGTCGACTGATTGAAGTATTTTTGCATATGGAATAAAATATTTCAAAAACTAAAAATAGGTCAGGCATATTGTTATCGAGAGAAATGTACATCATTCCATGCTCTTTGTAATGAGTTATTATTCAAAATTTTATCTTAACGCTACGCCGTTGATGTTTTCACCTCAATCGTGTGGTCTAAAGCACACGATTTAGTTTTTTTTATTTATTTACATCCCTGCCCATCCAATATAGCCATAAGAGATTCGTCAATACTGGAACTTAGCTGAATGAATACAACCAATTTTCTCCAATTCATCGCGGTTTTCTAAGAACTACTACCTTCTTTATTCTATCTATGAGTCATCTATTATGCTTATTTGGTCGGAGATCACTTTGCTTTATCTCAATATACCATCTCCGCCATCAGGCCTCAATCATGTCCTGGATTATTTCTTTTCATCTATTAGGCGCATCCAGAATTCTTACCTGAAGATTTTTCGAAAATCCTGTAGAACATTATCTAATTAAAACATAGCAAACGAAAAAATTGCCTTCGTTTAATAATTAAATTTTAATTTTTTTCTGTTCCAGGTTTCCTGAAGACAGGATCAGACTGGCCCCCCGCAGCAGGAGACATAGCCCTGGCGCTCGGGTGGATCAAGGAGAATATCGGATCCTTCGGAGGTGATCCACGGAGGATATCCATCATCGGCCACGACACGGGGGCCTCCCTGGCCAACCTCCTCCTCATTTCGCCTCAGGCCAAGGGTAAGTGTCATTGTAATAAAGAAATTACCCTGAATCATGTTAATACTTTTTTGTTTGTCCTGTTCTTCCCTACCTCACCTTTTAGGCTATACAGGATTTTCCGAGACCGGAGTGTGAGGGCGGGTAATTTAAAATATCCTCTGGTACCGGAACGCGAACTTTTTCCAATCTCAAAACTCGGTTATCTGTTTGCCGGACAACTCGCGAAGCTGTGCACACACGTTAGCCCATTCATCCACTCCACCCCCTCATATTAATATTTTTTTCATAACGAATTATGAAATAGTCCGTGGTATGAACTTGGATTCTTGAGGAAGGGTGCCTTACTCCCCGAGCTACAGAGCTCCCAAATATTGTATAATATAAACATAAAAGTTTCTCTGGGCTGACAAAATCGTAACAGATCAATTATTCCATGGTACATGGTACTTCGTGAATAGCTTTATGACGCTGCGTTCACGAAGTTTAAAACGGATGTTAATATTTGGATAAAAAGTGCTACACCAGTTTGTACAATGGACTACAGTTTTTACCATCTATCGCCTCTATTTTTCCAATTTCAGTCATCAACACATTGATATATATATATATATATGTATATATATATATATATATATATATATATATATATATATATATATATATATATATATATATATATATATATATTTAAACTTAACTATTTAATTAGGAATAAGGTCACTTATTAATTATTTAATAAACTATTGAATGTTCATTTCTTCTATGTTTATTGACGTTTCGATCCCGGTATTTTCTTTTTATAAGACAAAGATGGGATCCTCTTCAAAGCTAGAACTTTAAAAAATATAGCTTCGATCAGGGCAGGGACACACCGACAGTCTCAGCACCGTCCACTAGCACATATATAAAGCTACTCTTTATTACATATAGCACATATATTAAGAGTAGCTTAATATATGTGTCCCTGGCCTGATCGAAGCTCTATTTTTTAAAATCTAGCTTTGAAGAGGATCCCATCTTTGACTTATAAAAAGAAAATACCGGGATCAAAACGTCAATAAACATAGAGGAGATGAAAATTCAATAGTTTATTAAATAATTAATAAGTGACCTTATTCTCAATTAAATAGTTAAGTTTACATTTGGTACTCAAAAAAGGTCGATTAAGGAAAAATTGTATATATATATATATATATATATATATATATATATACAGGATGTCCCGTAAGTAGAGGAAAATTTTTATAGGAGAGATAGCAGACCTCAAGAGCTACGAAAACGTTCACGTTTTGTAGTTTTTCAAGTGAGTCATATTATTTATTGAATCGAAAACAATAACTAAAGAAATATTTCATTTAAGTAATTAATAATAGCTTTGTTTTAAACAAGATAAAACGTACATTAAATGAAAATTGAGTTCGTCATTATTAAAACCATTTAAAGAGGACTTTTGAGCTGTTAAACTAAGCTAAGTTCTGTTTTTGGAAAAATCATTAATTTTTTTTTTTTTATCGTTATCCAACTATACTGTTATAGTTTCCCCACTTTTACAAAAACGTATTCGTTTGATGAGCTTTAAATTCGTGTTAATTAAGTTGAGATTCATTAAGAAAAAAATTTGAGATTCAGCTCAAATTTTAGGGAAAAAAATGATATTTTTTATTATGTGAAATAAAGGTAGCTCTGTTCTCAGGAAAAATTACTAAAATTAATTGTTGCAAAGATTTAATTTCTTGTTTTCCATGATCTGGGATGTACGTTCCAATAGGTGTTTGAGATCTGCTAAGAGATTTATCGATTGCTTTAGATGATGTAAGACAAAAAAAAAATATTTCAGCTTTGCAACAAAACATTTATAATAAAACAACACATCTTTTCACAAAATCGTCCTATTTGTACTATTGTTTATTTTTTATTATTTTTTTTAATTCATAAACTTTCAAAATGACATTAAATGGAAAGATACTTTTTAAGTTTCAAGGAAAGATCCGTGTACTTTTTAAGTTGTCCGACTGAAAATACTATATTCACTTTATTCTAAATAAAAATTGAAAATTAGACAAAAACTAAATACATTCACTTACCTGCTCAAACCCATCTGGACATACGCCTCACAGATTCACGGTTTAGCTAAAAAGACTCACTTCCAAAAACAACAATCTTTTCAATCTAAATTTTTAACTATTGTTAAAGGTATGTCAACCCCCAGGTATGTCAACAACAAGACTTTACATACCGACCTAAGACAACCAACCATTGACCAGCGCATACGTACTCTCTACTCCCGATTTCATCTTAAACTACCCGGACATCACAATCGACTTATCAAGGACAGGGCCACGGCTGCAATGCTCATCAGGAGGTGACTGAAAAGGAGCTGGATGAGAAATCTCCGTTCCTGCTTTGTATTGGTGTAAACAGACCAGGAAAGAGGTGTTGCTGGGTTCCATTCTTCGTCATGCCTATCATGCCATTTTCTACCAAACAACAAATCTGCAACAACCATGACAAGTTAGGATGAAGACAAAAATAAAAAAAATTTCGGAAAGTTTTACCATCCCTCGTTTTTTTCCAGTTTTTTTTCGATGATATGTAATATACATAAATTAAAAGAGCTTCGAGGAATGAACAGACTTTTGCCATGTTTTATTAAAATCAGTACATTAATTTATGCGCTAGAGTCTATAACGACACAAGTTTTCCCGCCACCATCTTGAATGAAAAGGGCGGCTAGTAATGGCGAGTTCCAAAGATGTTCCTCGATTTTGAGGGAGAGGATTAAATTTTTTTCTCAGTTGATTACGAAGAATTAAATTAATCAACCAAAAAGACATAGTAACATTTCGTAGCCTTTAATTACTAATAACTCTCTTTTGTGATGAATTTCACCTTTGTGAAATCGGAAAATTGTGCGTTTGTTGGAATTACATTTGATACATAAAAGGGTTTTTGTCATTTAGGTGTACATTTCGGTGTACTTGAAATGAAATCTAAATTCACAAAAACATTCTTAAAAGCTTCATCAGCAGTGAACTTAACGTTAGTGGTGTTTTGCAATAACATACGAAATGCGAGCTGCCTTACTTTGTTATTGATCTAAATAGACTTCTTCGAACAGTTTGTGATTATATAGCTACAAGGGCACGATTCAAGCGAAAATTTGTCTTAAGTTGTGTTCTCGGAAGAGATCAAAGCAATCATAGTAGAGATTAGAATTCACTCTCCATTTATTAGTAAATTTAAGCTGTTACAATATTAAACAAGCTTTGTCCTACCTCAAAGGGACAATTATGCTTACTGGAGCAACTAAGCCGATTATGTACCAACTTTTATCTTATTCCACGAACTGCTTAGCAGCTAATTATACAAGTTTTTTTAGGGCTCGTTAATCATTTTAAAAGTTATTCTTGAGAATATTTTTTTCTGAAAAACTTGTTATCTGATTCTCAATAATGAAAGTTCTGCTTTGTGCTAAGAGGCCAAAGGTCTTGGGATTTTTTTATCTTCCTCAATGCTACTGAACGCTTTCCTTTCCTATATATTTCATATGTAATAATAATAATAATATATTATTTATTCTGAGAGGAGTCTCTTTAGAATAATACAGAAAGACAAAAATGTGGGCTAAGATACATAAACAAAAATACAGAGTAATTAAATAGTCATAATAAAATAATAAAAAAAATATTTATGTTACTTTTTAATTGTAATAAGTTAATAATAAAAAATAAAATAAAAACATGAAATAAAAATAATGAAGAACAACGATATAATAATTTAAATACATATTTACAGTAGCATCTACTTAAAATTGTATGGGGACTGCAAGGATAAGAAATGATTGAACAGACGGGATTTAAAGATGGGAAGGGTATTGGATTGACTAATGTGGGAAGGGATGGAGTTTCATAGATATCGGGAATCTGATAGTGAACGATCTGTCGAAAGCAGCGGTTTGGTGAACCCTTTTGTATAAATCAGAAATCCGGGAACGAACAGAGGATTTGAATTTAAGGAGAGTTCGAAAATGTATGGAGGACGGTGGGATTGGATGACTTGAAAGAGGAAGGATGCCAGGAAATATTTAAGACGGTAGGAAGGATTAAGCCATTTCAACTCTACATAAAAACCGGAAACAGAGGCGTCCCTTGGGATCCCGAAGATGAATCGTACAAAGCAATTTATCAAACGTTTTAGTTTCGCCTCGATATCCCCAGAGACGGTCCCATATACCGTACAGATAAGTCAAAGTAATAATTAGAGCCAACAAAACTACAAATGACAACTAAAATCTCATAACTATTAAAAGGAAAAATAAGGTTTGTTTTTTTTATTTACCTTAATTTTCCACTCACATCTGTCAGAAGTTTCGACGACCATCGAGTGTGATGTCTATCTTTAGGTCTTTATGTAAAGTAATGTTATTGAGGTACCAGAAAGTCTTTGATAACATATATTGATAATAATCCTGGAAGTTTTTGATAGAAAGGTCTATAGCTTGCGTCAGTAGGCCTTTTTGGCTGTCCCATATATCTGTGAAGCGTAGGTCCAAATGGGCTTAGGTAGTTAAGTATATGTATTCAATTTTCGTCTCAGTTTTAATTGAGAATGTCTTGAAAGAAGTGAGTATAATAGTCGTAATCTTAGGTTTAGAGTTTTTGATTTGTAGTTCACATGCCATTGCCTTTTATCAAAGGTCAGTCCAAGATATTGAACTTTGTCTGTCTGAGGAATTTGGACATTGTCAAGGTAAATAAAAGGGCAAGTTTCACGTGGAAGGGTAAAAGTGATATGTAGTGATTTGTCTTGGTTGAGTGGAATTTTCCAGAGTGTACACAATTCGTGGAATTGGTTTAGATGACATTGACATACATAAGAACAAAATTGAATTTATTTTTACAATTAGAGAGTAATCACAACGTTTATTATTAATAAACTAATTTTAAACTAGTTTTTTTTTTCTATAAAATATACATTTGCGCCTGTCAACAATAAGTTGACAATCAGCAAATGTGATGGCGATAATGATATAATAACATGACAGGCATGGGGAAGGAAAGTACTCAGCAGTACCTCTTCCCTAACTTATTCCAATTACTTAGGTTGTCTAAGGAAGGAGATCCCTCATCCAACGCCTTTTTAGTCTCCTGCTCATGTTCTGAGGTATGTCAGCTATGGCCATGTCTCTTATTAGTCTGGTATTATGTACATTTAAATTTGTGTGAAATCGTTGATATAGGGTCTTTATATGTTGGTCAACTGTTGGAAAGTGGAGGTCAGTATGTAGAGTTTTATTAGTCACGTACCAAGGTGCTTTTGTTATGAGTCGCAATAATTTTGATTGGAACGTTTGAAGTTTTTGTATGTGGGTCTTTTTAGCGATGCCGTATATTTGTGATGAGTATGTCCATATGGGCTTAAGTAAGTATGTATATGTATTCAGTTTCTGTTTTAGTTTTAGTTTTGAAGATTTGGCAAAAAGAGAGTAAAGTAGTTTGAGTCGTTTGTTAAGTGTCATGCGTTTTAACATGTGGGCCCCATGTCATCCTTCTGTCGAAGGTGAGTCCAAGGTAAAGTACCGTGTCCGTTTGAGGAACTTGATTGTTGTCAATATAAACTGGAGGACAGGTGTTTTTTCGAAGAGTAAATGTTATATGTTTGGATTTGTAATGATTAAGTCGAATTTTCCATAGTATAAACCAATCTTGTAGTTTAAGCAAATGATGTTGTAGAATTAGTGAGGCCTGTGTAGTGTCTTGATGTTTTGTGAGGATTGTTGTATCGTCTGCATATGTAGCAGTCAAGATCTCATCGTCAATAGGTATATCGTAAGTGTATATAACGTAAAGTAGAGGGGCTAGTATTGAACCTTGGGGAACTCCGTCTAAGATTGGACGGACTGTAGACACTTCCGAGCCTTGCCGAACTGAAAAAAATCTGTCGAAGAGGAAAGATTGAAGGATAAGATAGTACGTGTATGGAAGTATAGTCTTTAGTTTAAAGACTATACTTAACTATAACTATAACTAGTTAAATCCAAAAAAGTTATATATACATTTTTTTTTTATTTATTTGTTGAATATTCACAAAATCTGCCACACTCAAAGACAATAATCATTAAAGATAAAAGTATCTACTCATACAATTTATATACAAGAGAAATAAATGGAAGTTAAAAGCAAATAAATCAAAATCAATAAATAAATAAAATAATTAATAATTTTTTTTTTTTGTTTATTGAATAATAATACAATCAGCCACTGCTGGAGGGCTATAAGCATTAGGGCTACAAGTTCTCATTCATACAATATATACAAATAATAAAGAAATAAATATAAATATAATAAGTAAATAAATAAATTAATAAATAAAAATGAAAAACAAAACATAAAATAATAATAAGTAGTAGTAATGAAAGTATATTGGTAAATGTAAAAAAAAAAATATGTATGACTTCACAAATTAAGGGATGTATATAAATAGATAATGTTTATAAATACAATTGCAATTAAAATTAAAAGTTAAAACTTACAAATTAAAAATTTACAATGGTTCCTGGTAAATGATAAATTTCATCTCGACCGCTCCAGGTTATTTAAGCTGACAGAGCTTATAATAATTCATGGTAGAACTAATAAATATCTACTTCTAGTGGGTATAGCTAAGAGTGGTCACTGTCCAACATGCTTAGAGGATCCAAGACACATTACCTTCAAGTACAAAATATTCGAGAAGCTAAGAAGAATTAGCTTAGGATCGCAAACTACAGATGATGGAGCTAAAATAAAAGTCGCCTTTAATTCTCATTTAATTCTTATGATATTATTGTTACCTCAGTTTTTAACTATTAGTCTTTCTAGTTCAAGTTCTATACAAGTTCTATTCAATAATCATATATCTAGAAATATTCAGTTTAATTTCATCTTACAATGACTTTTTTTTTTTTTTTTTTTTATTGTTTATTTATTTAGATTTTTTTTTCTTTACTCTTTTGTTCTTTCTTCTTATTCTTTTGTTATTACTTTATTTATTTATATTTTTGTATATACGGTATGAATGCAATCTCTGAACTCTATTATAAGTGTCCTTAACTGTGACAAATTGTAATATTTCTGAATAAAGTGTTTTTAATAATAATTTATTTAGAATTATAACAATCTTTCACGTGGACAATAGATTATAGTGACATATGAAAACATACACACCATATATATAGAAAACATAAAAATAATCACAATTAAAATATTTTATTGATGAATTAGGACTAGCTTTGATAGGTCCTAAAGCCAAAATAGATTTTAAAAAGAGAACGGAAAAAAGTTAACAAGTACAATTAAAAGTAGATAACATATAAAATAAGGCTACAGATACAGTTAAGATTAAATAGAATATTTAAAATTGTACGGATAAAATATGAATATGCACTCACTTCTCTCCGCTGAGCCACTGTTTACAAAGTCTACTCTATAGTTATAGTTGCTATATAAAAAGTTTACCAAACATCAAAATAAAAATAAATAGAAACAAGTAGAACAAAACTATTTTAAGAAATTTTGGAAATGTCTCTGAAACAAGAACTTTCGAAATTTACCTAATTCTGTTATTTGTATACGAGCTTGTGATTGGGTGGATGTAGGCAGGTAGTGTTGATACCAGGTAGCCCTACTTCTGATGAAAGTTCCTGGAAGTACGAAATTCTTATCTTGGTACTCCCAACTTCCTGAAGGGAAAGCACTGGCGTCCTGATTGATCGAATAAATTTAGATAAGAGATATGGAGTATCTCATGCATGTTGAGTAGCCCACGGCCAGCTCAGCCTAAACCAGTAAGCTACGTCTTACTATAAAGCTCCCTACGTATATATATATATATATATATATATATATATATATATATATATATATATATATATATATATATATATATATAATATTATTAATTGTTTATAGTTTCTTACAGCTATTGTTATCTCGTTCTTTTTCTAGCCCTGGTGAAGACCTGAATGCTGCTATATTGCATATATATATATATATATATATATATATATATATATATATATATATATATATATATATATATGCAATATAGCAGCGTGCAGGCCTTTATCAGGGCTAGAAAAGAACCAGATAACAATAGGTATAAGAAACTATAAACATTTAATAATAAAGAATTAAAATTAAAAAAGTGAAAGATACAGACTAAAAGTTTAGGTAGAAAATCTTAACGTAAAAAGAAGTAGATAGAGTGAACATTAAAGTAAAATAAAGTAGGTAGAATAATAACAATAACAGAGAACTAAGAAATAAATTATAACGGCAGCAAAGCTAATAATAATATAACATAAGAAATGAAAAATGGTGATCTTAGAATAAAGTCTAAAACAGAGAAAAGAAATATGAAGTTATATAAGGAAATAATAGATATAAATAGAAAATTAAGATATTGCAAAATCTATTAAAAATACTGACTAAGTATAAGAGAATAAAAAGTTAGAATAATGTTACAAAAATGAATGAGCAAATGTATCATTATATAGAAAATAGAGATAAAGATATGGAAAATACAATTTATCTATTTCATTTTACGTTAATTTTTTTTACATAAATTTTTAGTCTATACCTTTCAGTTTTTTAATTTTAATTCTTTACTATAAAATGTATGTAGTTTCTTATACCTATTATTATTTGGTTCTTTTTTTAGACCTGATGAAGGCCTGTACTTCGGGCCGAAACGTAGGCGAATATAAAAAATAAATACAATTATTTATTTTAACTATTTTATTTTGGCTGATCACCCGAACAATCCTTCTCTTCAACTTAGGAGCTTTGATTTTGTCATAATATTAAATATCATTCGATGTTACTAAGATATGGCAATTATAAAATTATTGTATAAAGTACTATTACGGAAATATCGTTGAAAGATTATCTTTAACATTTCAGACGTATAAGCTACCTTAAACAAATAATTTCAGTTTCGTAAAACTTTTCGTTTTTTGAGTGAAACTATTCACTTGCCTACTTACAAAACGTTAAGTAAAGAATTTAATCAAAATAATTAGAACCTTTTTCGAGAAAAGTATAAAATCAATGATATAAAATATCATATCCTTAAACGGAATTTCAATGAAAAATTTGCTGTAATATCCCAGTTGTATACATACCTTACACATAATTTCACTTTCATTTTTGAGTTAGACTGTTTCATTATCTACTTACGAAGCAGTGTAGAAGTTTCATTAAAGTTCTTAAACTCTTTATCGAATACATTGTTATAAAGATTAAAATCGATTTAATAGTTACATATATTGTGTGTCGTTTAAAGGAATACAATTTGCAAATATTTATTAATTGTTTAAACAATTGCTAAAATGTCATAATTTTAGTTTTGAGCTTAACTAAAAAAGATAGGCTTTTAGCCCAGTTGAAAGATTTAAATAGACATACAAAATATACAATATTTTTAGAATAAACACTATTGTAAAAACTAATTTCTTAACCTTATAACTTAGACTCAATATTTTTTTCTCTTGTAATACCTTTGAAAGCAGTCATGGATTGATAAGAATATCCAAGAGCACTTATACACGTTAGTTTATTGTTTATATAATAGTAAGAAAGTTCAATTCTATTCTCGTTTATTAATTGAGGTATAAAATGTACCAAGAAATGGTGAGGGTCTTTTAATTGCATAATAAAAAAAATAACTATTGGTAACTTTTATATAATTATTTATTTATATAAATATTTATTATGTAGCATTAAGCATATCAATAACAATAAAGTATTCGAGATAAGTTTTTTCTCCTGATAAATTCATTCGCACCAGTCTTAAGATTCTTTATCGAAAACATTGTTATAATGTGTAAAATCGATTAAATAAAGCACCATTTCCGTTAAGTGAATTTTGATTAAAACTTTGCTGTAACATCCCAAGTGTATAACCTACCTTTAATACATAATTTCGGTATTGTACAATATTTAATTTTTAGTTAGACTCTCCACATTAGTACAGATACACTCACAGAACGTTATAATCAAGTTTATTCAAAATCATTAGACCCTTTTTTGAAAAAAATATTAGAAGATTGTGCCACTTCTGGTTAGCCATTCTTAGCAAAAATTTTAATGTAGCATAAAAAAAAAATCATTTTAGTGATAAGCTGTTCTCAAACATATACATATATACCATTTTGTGAAACTTGATTATTTGGACTCATTGGATCTTGAAAAACCGTTAATAACATGGATTCAAAATTTTTCACAAATGCAATAAATATCCTTACTATATATATATTACATATATGGGTAAGTAATACTAAAAAGTAATTCACTTTTTTATAAGTTTTGCGTAATACTTTTTTATGTAATCATAAGCTCAAATTGTAAATTAGAGAGGAGGAGAACACAACAAATCTGTCGCCACCTCTGCACTGGTTTTCTTTCCCTCGCGTAATCCAATAACTTCAATCAACTAAAGCCATAATTTAGAATCAGAGCCTACCCGCCACAACATCTAGAATACCGTTGACAGGAGAACAGGAAAATAACATAATAAAACTGGATTTATCGGGCTGGTTCGTTTTAGTCTCTACCGGTGTTGGAATACTGCCTGTCTACAGGAAAGGGATTCCTGTGATTGGGTTAACGATTCAGAAACTTGTTATTGTTGATTTTTACTTTCACTTACCTGTATATGAAATATATAGTAAGGGACGGTATTCTGATCGTGAAACTTTTCGAATCTGAGTTTTCAACGGAAATACATGTTTTGAGGAATCCTGAGTCCAAATAAGCAAATCCCATAAAATGGTTTCTGTGTATGTATGTAAAGAGGTCTAGCTGAAAAACGAAAAGTTGTATGAATGTGATAGACCTGATTGATATTAAAGACAATTTAATTATACAATGATACACCGAGTTTAATCAAAATCGTTAGAGTTGTTTTTGAGAAAATTGTTAAAATGTGTTTCAGCGTTGATAGAAAGTGGCAGCACTTACAGTTATCCGATTTTAAGGAAAAGGTTGTTATATTTGGAAAATATGTAATATCTGTTTCGTACGACTTTTCGTTTTTGAGCTAGACTGCTAACATACACACACACACAGTTACACAGACCATTTTTCGGGACTTGGCTATTTGGACTCAGGGTACCCCAAAATGTGTATACCTGTTGAAAACTCAAATTCAAAAATTTTCACGATCGCAATACTTACCCTTACTGTATATTACATATATGCGTAAGTGAAAGTAAAAAATACTACTCAATTCTATCGTAATATTACCAAATTAAATTGAGTGATACGGCATAAAGAGTTTCATTCTCAAAGAGATAACCATATCCTGATATTTATGTTATTTTCGTGTTCCTAAGATTCCTTTGAAATGGGTTCTTAAAAAGGAATAGCATTAGATGTTTCAAATTGCTTTATGTACAAGTGGTAGCCTTAGGCTCGTAAGCCTTGTTAGAAGAAAGGGTACATAATATCTTGCAGTAGATGGGTGCAAAGTTCGGTGAAAGGATAAACTAGGAGCATGAAAGGAGCTGGATGAGAGATCTCCTGTCCTTATTAATTGAATTATTTAGCTCTTAATTGAAACACATGCATTATGGATCTCTCTTAGTCCAGCGTCTCCAGTCTATCATCAGTGTGTTTTCACTATGAAGTAAATATTTATACCATATACGTTGATTTTAATAACAAATATACCAATAAAAATTTTATAGAAATATATTTTAAAATTCTGCAATGATTAAATGTAAATCTCTGCTTAAGATTAACGACAGAAGCTCTATAGTACGTAAACAAAACAACTACATAACGACTTCCTACAACCAATTATCGAACAACACATACATAAATAACGAACTCGTACAACAGTAAAGACTTTGAAATTTACTTTTATTGTAAAATATAAAGTTACATTGACATAATGTTATTGAACTTCTTACAAACTAGCCTTCTGAGACCTAAACTAATGTTACAGTCTGACTGCTAAACATGGAACTGTCTGTAGGATATTTTGGAGCTAAATATATAGGAAATGATAAAGGAGGGGATGGCTTTTATTTAACTATTTCCGCGGGAAAGTTGGTGTCTTGTTAAAAGTAATAATGCACCACGCATGTGCTACCTATAAACTTTTAAATACATCTCAAACTACACGGACACAAAAGACTTACATAAGAAAAGGCCACAACTGATCTGTCTATCAGAAGGTGACTAAAAAGGAGTTGGATGAGAGATCTTCATTCATGAAACCAATTAAGTAAATAAAGACCAAGAAGAGGTATTGCTGGGTATTGTCCTTTCCTCTGCCTGAAATGTCATTTGATTCTTGTTTATTGTCACACAATGGCATCTTTTTGTCACTTTCGTCTGCGACAAAATCGAAGAGTAACAAGAAAAAATTATATACAAATATTGATCAATAAACTTACTTTCACTCACTTTGTAATCATCGATTTATCGATTTATTATCCCCACATATATTATCAAAGTAAGGCTCCAAATCGGTTTTGTACCAAATATAAGCTCCTGTCATGCTTAAATACCATGAATGGGGTACCGTTGGATTCAGAATTTCACGGGGGTTTAGCGAATCGTATTCTCCACTTTTGTATTATTTTGCTAGGCTCCAATACTGGAATAATGGTAGGTTTGTAGATCGATACGGGACAATTGAATCTTGAAAATTTTGATGCGTACAGCAACACCCAAGATAGTTCCCTCGGAACTATCGGATCCTGCATTTTTAAGCCCAAAAACGTACTATTTTCGAGATAACACAAGGGATAGGATTTGCATCCACACAATTTAACGTTAATTGTAGTACTGACATTGAATACATGTCTCATTTCGTCGACTTGAGCTCTCTATGATCGAGAGAGGAGGAGTTTATATTATTTATCGATGGTGTTTTTGATCGGCAAGCCATATCATCGTTAATTCTTCACCAAATCTCAAGATTGAGTCACCAATTTCGAAGGCTTCCTTCTCCTTCAGGCGGGCAAAATAGTCCAATCACCCCGAAAATTCAGGCAAACAAGTTATGAAAGAAAACATACTTTATTGGTGAATAACTAAATAATTACACACTTTTCGCAATGATTATGGTTATATCCATGATTATATAAAAGATTAATAAATTCCCTACAAAAGGAAAAAAATCATCGACTTCGGACAATTTTTAGCAAAGATACTTCTTATTAAAATTTTGTTGGTTCCAAACATTAACGAAGATTTAAATTAATTTCTGGTTCCTCTGTCGATTATATTTATCGATAAAGTAACCATTCATTTCTTTATCTTTTGATACTTTGCATTATTTTATTTTATATAACAACTGCAAATTTTTCGCACGGGCCTAGTATTTGTTATTATTTCTTATGATGTCAGTTTTCAAAATGTGATCCTCTTTTTGTTGCAGGTCTGTTCAGCAGAGCCATCCTGATCTCCGGCAGCCTGCTGAGCCCGTGGGGCACCGGCCAGGACCCTGGCGGGCTGCGAGCTAGGCTTGCGGCCGCCGCAGGGTGCCGCACGGAACCCCTCGCCTGCCTGAAAGCACTGCCCCCTCTGGCCCTCACCAGCCTCACGGTCCAGGCCCCTCGATTCCTCACCGCGGTGGGACCCTGGGTTCATGGGGAACCCGCCAGTGCAGTCGAGGTGGCCGGAGACCCCTTCCTCTCCTCGCGGCTCATGATCGGGACCACGACCACCGAGAGTTTCCTCGACTTCAACAGCCACGAGATCCAGTACGGCATCGAAGAAGACCAGAGGAACAGGGTCCTCAGGTAAGTTGTTTATAATATGTAAAATTTATAACCAATTTTATTTCATTTTAATTTTATATTTATATTCTACATCAATTTATGAACATCGAGGAAGCTCCTGTTATATGTCGTAACATTTTGGGTGAAATGACTGTAATTTTTTTAAGTTTATCTTTTTGTCCGAACGATAAATATCAGAGGTGCATGTCTAGGTGGGTTTGAGTAGGTAAGTGTGTGTATTTAGTTTTTGACGAATTTTCAATTTCCATTTTGAAAAAAGTGAGTACAGTATTTTCAGTTGCTTGTTATTAAGTCTATTTTTTCATTTCGATGAGTGAGGCCCGGTCATCCTTCTGTCGATTATTAGTCCCAGGTAACGTACTGCGTTTGTCTGAGGAATATGGTCCTCTCTCCTCACTTGACTTACGAAAGAAGCTTCTGATCTACAATACATACTGAGACTAATTTGGACATACAGAGCAGAACTTAGGGGTTCGGCAAATCAAATACACATAAACAAAATACAAGCAACAATGAAAAATTTCAAATAACACTATACATTACTACTTGAACATCCCAACATTAAAATCCTACATTCATGACAAATACACTTCATTTCACTCTTCAATTCTAAATTACTTCAATTCATTAGGTCTTTCTATTTCCTATCCCGTGTGGCCTGATCGACTCAGACTAAAAAGAAAATTCCCAAGGGACCTACTACAACCAATTCAAAATGAAGCTAATCAAGCAAACTCGCAACTAATCCATAATACATCAAATTTTCTCGGTGCGCTGCGTAAAATATTAAAATAAATAAACAAAGAAAAAAGAAAAAAGCTTGAAGGTGTATATATATTAAAACTATCTATTTATTGAATATTCTGTCACTTAGAAATTAGCTATAGTGAGGTTGGATTTTTATACGAAGTTGAATAAGTAAATTTATAGTTCATAAATATATGTGCTGATTGTCACTTTTAAGACTGGTGCGAACGAAAATATTAAGAAAAAAAAGATCTCGAATATTTTATTGTTTGTGATATGCTTAATACTACATAATAAATAATCATGTAGAGATGGTTGACCGTTGATATGATATGAGAAGGAATTAGTCGAGGGTGCGGTCAAATAAATAAAAAAAAATTAAAATATATAAATAATTTTAATTTTTGCCGACGTTTCGACCCACTTTGCAGGTCGTCTTCAGGGCTACAAAAGATACAAACATGTTGAAAATATAAAAATAAAATAAAAAATAAATATAATTATTTTTTATAATTATTTTATAATTATATTTTTTATAATATTTATTAATAATTATTTTTATAATTATAAATATAATTATTAATAAATATATATATATATATATTTTTTTTTTCATTCAATTAGACTACAAACCATATGTGTTGTGTACATATATGTATATATATATATATGGGTATGTATGTGTGTGTATATATATATATATATGTATGCTTGTGTGTGTATAAGATAAAGACCGGAGACCGGCGATATCAGCCTTAATACCGTCCTGAATGTAAATAAACATATGAAATGTATATAAGGAGGATTACTAAAGGAATAAAGCAGTATCTTTTCTGAAACCGTGAGTGTTGCATTTCAAGCCCTTTCCTTTCTTTTTTTTTATTGTTAGAGTCCGCCGACGCTTAACTGGTGCCGAAACCCGGGACTACGACAGGAGAACAGAGAAGTAATTTTTTTTTAAAAAGTCATTTTTTTTTCTCTTGTTTTTTTTTCTTCTCCTAGTCATAAGGAAAGAGTGAAATGCCAACAGAGGGCTTAATCAGGCCGGGAGTGTTGAGCGCCCCGGAAATCCCTCAACCTCAAGAAATTCCTCAGATACCTCAAATACCTCAGGTACCGCAGATTCCGCAGATCCAGGAGATCCCTCCCTTACCGAGGGACACATTGGCAGAAGCGCACGCTAACGCGCTGGAATGGATGAAAATAAGAGCGGCGACCACGCAGGACCTTCGAAGAGCCATTGCGGACCTGGAACGCTTCGGTGGCGAGGTAGGTGAGCTCAACCATTTCCTGAAAGGCGGAGACCGCCTCATGTCTAGAATAGAGGTAAAGGTGGCGGAGGACCTGGTAAACCTAGGGGACGCGGAAGCGTTGAAAGCGGCTCTGGTGTGCCGAGTAAGGAGGAGCATCCTGAACCAAATTCAGGCGGATGAGGAGACACCATGGCCGGTGATTAAGGAGCGACTGAAGAAGGCCTTCGGAGGAGGCAGATGGACGCCGGAGGAAGACATCTTCCAAATGTTTAGGGAGCGCCGGTCCCAACGTCAGACGAGGGGCCAGTATGCGGGGGTACTAGTGGCAAAGTACAACCGCATAACGGAGAAAATGCGCGAAACAATGAGTGTGGGAGAGGTGGAAGCCAGGATGGAGTTCCTCTCGACGATACTCAAGGTCCAGTTGGCGAAGGAAACGGGAAGGAGAGACGGATTGCCCAGGGAGAGATCATTCCTCGAGTGTGCCCAGGAAATGATCGACCTAAGCGCAAGGGAAGAAGAGACTCGGATGGACGTGGAAGAACCAGGGTGGATCCGGGTGAATGACAGACGACCCCGGACAGCCCCGATGGGTTGGAAGAGGAGAGAAACGGTACAGCCGAGCGGAGAAAAGGTCAGGATGGGTGAAAAAAGATCCGGACAAGTGAGGCCGAGGAATGGACCCCGCAGGGAAGACAGGAAATGTCATGGGTGCGGAAAGCCAGGACATTTAGTTGCACAATGTCCGCGCACTAGATGTTTCGAGTGCGGTACCGAAGGGCATATTGCTAGGCAGTGCCCGTACATATTCCGGAGGAGAGAAAGAACTCAAGACGAGCCCATGGAAGTAAACACGCAGAAGCTGACAAGACGGGCTAGGATGCAGCGGAAGGACGGATCTTCGGGAGAGGCAACCGAGGAGTCGGGAACTTCGGGGACAGAGACGGACGAACCAGGTAGCAGTGGAGGCGAAGGAGGCAGGAGCAGCCAACGGACCGAGCAGCGACGAACGGCGGCGGGGAGGAGGAAGCTGGGCGGCATCTGAGGAGTGTGGCAGCAGAGAGGCGACCGCACAGCAACATGCAACAACATCCGAGGTAAGCCATGCTGGTTGCCAATTATCGAGGTAGACGGGGGAGTAAAGTGCCTCGTGGATACCGGGAGCTCGAGCACTATTATGACCAGAGGGGCGTTAGGGAAAGTGTGCGGGAGTGAGAGGGCACTCCGGATCCAAAAATGCGATTGCCAACTAATCACTCTGGGTGGCCCCTGTAGCGTAGAGGGAGAAGCGACAATAAGACTTGATCGGTGGGCAGGAAAAGAGGGCGAACTGAAGGTACACGTAGTAAAAAACATGACTCGGGAATACCAGGTCATAGTGGGGTGCGATTTGTTGGGGCAGGTAGGGGCGAGCATTAGGAATCGTAGAGGAGCCTGGAGTGTTAGGTTGGGAAAGAAGAAGTTCGGATGTATAGGGGTCGCGAGAGAAAGAAGGGTGCGGATAGGGGCGGTGAACAGAGTGGAGGACTGGAGGAAGTTGCTACAGGAGGAGTTTAGGGACATTTTCTTCAGGGAAGGTGAGGTATTAGGGGTAACAGGGAGGACGGTGCATGAAATCCCACTGAAGCAGGATAGGGTAACTTACGTGAAAGAGAGAAGATACCCGCAGGCGTTGAGGCAGCATATTCGAGAGGAGCTAGATGGTCTAAAAGAACAAGGGATCATAGTTGATAGCACCTCACCATTCAATAGTCCCCTGTGGGCGGTGAAGAAGAAGGCAGCACCGGGGGATAATAAGGAAAAATACAGGGTGGTAGTAGACTATCGTAAATTGAACGATAACACGGTAGACGAGAAGTACCCGATCCCCAGATTCGAAGATATACTGGATAGGTTGAGTGGAGCCGTGGTCTTTAGCACGTTGGACCTTAAGGCGGGATATCACCAAATACGGATGCACCCGGAAGACCAACACAAAACAGCGTTCACATTCGAAAGGGGGCATTATGAATTCACACGAATGCCGTTTGGTCTGAAGAATGCGCCCATAACATTTCAGCGTCTGATGGACGAATTTTTGAGGGGTATCGATGACTCGGTATGTCAGGTATATATGGATGACCTGCTGATTTTTAGCAGAACGGAAACCGAACACGTGGGACATCTGAGGTCAGTATTCGAGAGGCTCCGGAAATTCGGGCTGAAATTGTCAAGCGAGAAGTCTCTGCTGGGACAAACGCGGATTAATTTTTTAGGCCACACTATCTCTAGCGAGGGGGTCAGACCGGATGCGGCAAAGGTGGAGGCGATCACAAGGATGGCGGTACCACGGGACGTGAAGGGGATCCGTAGGCTTCTTGGGACGCTGAACTACTACCGGAGATTCGTACCTGAGATGGCAGAGTATTTGGTACCCATTAACAATTTGCTGAAGAAAGGCGCGAAGATTGTGGTGACACCAGAGATGGAGAATAATATCCGAAAATGTATGAATAGGTTGCTGACAGAGCCGGTGTTAGCGTTCCCGGATTTTGAGAAGCTCTTTAATATAACCACCGATGCGAGCGAATACGCGTTAGGGGCCGTTTTGTCCCAGGGGGGGAGTGAGGGTGAACGACCGATAGCATACGCGAGCCGTCGGCTTACGGGTGCGGAATCGCGATACAGCGCTTTGGAGAGGGAGCTACTCGCGATAGTGTGGGCTATCGACCATTTCAGGCCATACGTATTTGGGAGGAAGTTTCGAGTCCACACCGACCACAAACCCCTGCAGTGGGTAGGGAAACTTAAAGAAACCTCAGCTAGGGTCACGCGATGGAAGGAAGTCCTTAGTCAATACAATATAGAGGTGGTGTATAAGCCGGGAAAGGAGAACGTGGTGGCGGACTGGCTCTCGAGGGCCATCATGATCAACGCGGTAGAAGAGGACGGGGGAGGACCATCGCGAGACGTGCGCCAATTCTTGAGTGAATGGACTCCCGACGGCGAAGGAGCGGAGGATATCGTCGGTATAGATGACAGGGGAGAGTCCCCGGAAGAGGAGAGCTCAGCGGAGGAAAGAGCAGTGGAAATGGAGGAGATAGACGACATCATCAATGACAAGCATCGTCAGGTAATCTGGAAAACGAGAGTAGCAGGGATGATGAAAATAGATTATCGAAGATATGGGAAAAGCAAGATTCGCGTCATCTGGTCGCAACCCGGGGTGAGTGAAGAGCAAATTTGTACGGCACTGAAGGACGCCACGGAACCTGGAAAGACGCACCATCTTTATGTGGGGAATAACACGGTATGGGATAAAATAAAGCGGATGTGGAGATCCGAGCGAATTGGTGTGGACAGAACACTCATCCGTTGTAAGTACGCAGTGGAAACTATACAGGATGAGGAACAGCAACAGGCAGTCACATTAGCTTATCACCAGGGGAAAACCAACCACCGAGGCGTGAACGAGACACTGCAGGCATTACGTCGAAAGTATTTCTGGTGGGGCATGAGAAAATCCATCCAAGAGGTCATAGGGAAATGCGAGGTGTGTATGCGCACGAAATATGATCGACACCCCCCCAGAGGGATTCAGGAAGAGACACCGACGGGGAATATGCCACTACAGGACCTCCAGATTGATACATTTACCTGGAGAGGGTTCAAGTGGGTCACGGTCATCGACGTCTTTAGCAAGGTAGCTATGGCACACCAGGTCATGGACAAGTCTGCCAACGCAGTTGCGGAAGCCCTACAAACCTGGGTGCAGTTCTACGGGGTCCCCGAGAGGATCACATCGGACGGTGGTAGGGAGTTTGACAACGCCGCGATTAGGGAGGAGGTGAAACGACTAGGGATTCGTTGGCATTATAACACCCCGGGACATCCTAAGGGTAGAGGCGGCATTGAGCGGTTGCACAGCACGCTGAGTGATCACATCCGGGTGTATCAGGGGGAAAAAGGGCTGGAGCCGGATGTTGCAATGAAGAAAGCGGTAACAGCCTACAACCACTCGATTCACTCCGTCACGGGATTTTCGCCCGTGGAAGTACTATTCGGGATGCGCAGGCCAAGGCGAGATTGCGGGGAAACAACGGTTAATGAACCATTAGTCGAGCAAATCCAGAGCAATAGGGTGGAGATGGAAAAGACGTGGGGAAGAGTAACGGCGAAAATTAAGCGGGAAAAGGAGAAGCGGGTAGAGAGGCAGAATGTTCGCGTACGTGACCAAATGGGTGATCTAAAGATCGGGACAATAGTGTACCGTAGAGTAGGGACCAACAGAGGGAAACAATTGTTACGATACGAGGGTCCATTCAGAGTGATTGCTATTAGGGAGCATAATCTACTAACGATCGAAAGCGTTAATGAACCTAGAAAGAGGAGAACGGTTCACATTGAACAATTGAAGCTCCCAATGATAGAACCGGAACAAAAACAATGGATTCGTAGTACCCTCACCACGGTTTATAACGAATATGTTTTTTTTTGTGTCTAAGCAAAAATATGTGTATTTTTTTTATGTGTAAATAGAATCATAGCAATACAGTAAGGAAAGTGTATTATTTTTTTTTTCTCTTCTCTGTTTTTTTTTAATTCAATTAGACTACAAACCATATGTGTTGTGTACATATATGTATATATATATATATGGGTATGTATGTGTGTGTATATATATATATATATGTATGCTTGTGTGTGTATAAGATAAAGACCGGAGACCGGCGATATCAGCCTTAATACCGTCCTGAATGTAAATAAACATATGAAATGTATATAAGGAGGATTACTAAAGGAATAAAGCAGTATCTTTTCTGAAACCGTGAGTGTTGCATTTCAAGCCCTTTCCTTTCTTTTTTTTTATTGTTAGAGTCCGCCGACGCTTAACTGGTGCCGAAACCCGGGACTACGACAGGAGAACAGAGAAGTAATTTTTTTTTAAAAGTCATTTTTTTTTCTCTTGTTTTTTTTTCTTCTCCTAGTCATAAGGAAAGAGTGAAATGCCAACAGAGGGCTTAATCAGGCCGGGAGTGTTGAGCGCCCCGGAAATCCCTCAACCTCAAGAAATTCCTCAGATACCTCAAATACCTCAGGTACCGCAGATTCCGCAGATCCAGGAGATCCCTCCCTTACCGAGGGACACATTGGCAGAAGCGCACGCTAACGCGCTGGAATGGATGAAAATAAGAGCGGCGACCACGCAGGACCTTCGAAGAGCCATTGCGGACCTGGAACGCTTCGGTGGCGAGGTAGGTGAGCTCAACCATTTCCTGAAAGGCGGAGACCGCCTCATGTCTAGAATAGAGGTAAAGGTGGCGGAGGACCTGGTAAACCTAGGGGACGCGGAAGCGTTGAAAGCGGCTCTGGTGTGCCGAGTAAGGAGGAGCATCCTGAACCAAATTCAGGCGGATGAGGAGACACCATGGCCGGTGATTAAGGAGCGACTGAAGAAGGCCTTCGGAGGAGGCAGATGGACGCCGGAGGAAGACATCTTCCAAATGTTTAGGGAGCGCCGGTCCCAACGTCAGACGAGGGGCCAGTATGCGGGGGTACTAGTGGCAAAGTACAACCGCATAACGGAGAAAATGCGCGAAACAATGAGTGTGGGAGAGGTGGAAGCCAGGATGGAGTTCCTCTCGACGATACTCAAGGTCCAGTTGGCGAAGGAAACGGGAAGGAGAGACGGATTGCCCAGGGAGAGATCATTCCTCGAGTGTGCCCAGGAAATGATCGACCTAAGCGCAAGGGAAGAAGAGACTCGGATGGACGTGGAAGAACCAGGGTGGATCCGGGTGAATGACAGACGACCCCGGACAGCCCCGATGGGTTGGAAGAGGAGAGAAACGGTACAGCCGAGCGGAGAAAAGGTCAGGATGGGTGAAAAAAGATCCGGACAAGTGAGGCCGAGGAATGGACCCCGCAGGGAAGACAGGAAATGTCATGGGTGCGGAAAGCCAGGACATTTAGTTGCACAATGTCCGCGCACTAGATGTTTCGAGTGCGGTACCGAAGGGCATATTGCTAGGCAGTGCCCGTACATATTCCGGAGGAGAGAAAGAACTCAAGACGAGCCCATGGAAGTAAACACGCAGAAGCTGACAAGACGGGCTAGGATACAGCGGAAGGACGGATCTTCGGGAGAGGCAACCGAGGAGTCGGGAACTTCGGGGACAGAGACGGACGAACCAGGTAGCAGTGGAGGCGAAGGAGGCAGGAGCAGCCAACGGACCGAGCAGCGACGAACGGCGGCGGGGAGGAGGAAGCTGGGCGGCATCTGAGGAGTGTGGCAGCAGAGAGGCGACCGCACAGCAACATGCAACAACATCCGAGGTAAGCCATGCTGGTTGCCAATTATCGAGGTAGACGGGGGAGTAAAGTGCCTCGTGGATACCGGGAGCTCGAGCACTATTATGACCAGAGGGGCGTTAGGGAAAGTGTGCGGGAGTGAGAGGGCACTCCGGATCCAAAAATGCGATTGCCAACTAATCACTCTGGGTGGCCCCTGTAGCGTAGAGGGAGAAGCGACAATAAGACTTGATCGGTGGGCAGGAAAAGAGGGCGAACTGAAGGTACACGTAGTAAAAAACATGACTCGGGAATACCAGGTCATAGTGGGGTGCGATTTGTTGGGGCAGGTAGGGGCGAGCATTAGGAATCGTAGAGGAGCCTGGAGTGTTAGGTTGGGAAAGAGGAAGTTCGGATGTATAGGGGTCGCGAGAGAAAGAAGGGTGCGGATAGGGGCGGTGAACAGAGTGGAGGACTGGAGGAAGTTGCTACAGGAGGAGTTTAGGGACATTTTCTTCAGGGAAGGTGAGGTATTAGGGGTAACAGGGAGGACGGTGCATGAAATCCCACTGAAGCAGGATAGGGTAACTTACGTGAAAGAGAGAAGATACCCGCAGGCGTTGAGGCAGCATATTCGAGAGGAGCTAGATAGTCTAAAAGAACAAGGGATCATAGTTGATAGCACCTCACCATTCAATAGTCCCCTGTGGGCGGTGAAGAAGAAGGCAGCACCGGGGGATAATAAGGAAAAATACAGGGTGGTAGTAGACTATCGTAAATTGAACGATAACACGGTAGACGAGAAGTACCCGATCCCCAGATTCGAAGATATACTGGATAGGTTGAGTGGAGCCGTGGTCTTTAGCACGTTGGACCTTAAGGCGGGATATCACCAAATACGGATGCACCCGGAAGACCAACACAAAACAGCGTTCACATTCGAAAGGGGGCATTATGAATTCACAAGAATGCCGTTTGGTCTGAAGAATGCGCCCATAACATTTCAGCGTCTGATGGACGAATTTTTGAGGGGTATCGATGACTCGGTATGTCAGGTATATATGGATGACCTGCTGATTTTTAGCAGAACGGAAACCGAACACGTGGGACATCTGAGGTCAGTATTCGAGAGGCTCCGGAAATTCGGGCTGAAATTGTCAAGCGAGAAGTCTCTGCTGGGACAAACGCGGATTAATTTTTTAGGCCACACTATCTCTAGCGAGGGGGTCAGACCGGATGCGGCAAAGGTGGAGGCGATCACAAGGATGGCGGTACCACGGGACGTGAAGGGGATCCGTAGGCTTCTTGGGACGCTGAACTACTACCGGAGATTCGTACCTGAGATGGCAGAGTATTTGGTACCCATTAACAATTTGCTGAAGAAAGGCGCGAAGATTGTGGTGACACCAGAGATGGAGAATAATATCCGAAAATGTATGAATAGGTTGCTGACAGAGCCGGTGTTAGCGTTCCCGGATTTTGAGAAGCTCTTTAATATAACCACCGATGCGAGCGAATACGCGTTAGGGGCCGTTTTGTCCCAGGGGGGGAGTGAGGGTGAACGACCGATAGCATACGCGAGCCGTCGGCTTACGGGTGCGGAATCGCGATACAGCGCTTTGGAGAGGGAGCTACTCGCGATAGTGTGGGCTATCGACCATTTCAGGCCATACGTATTTGGGAGGAAGTTTCGAGTCCACACCGACCACAAACCCCTGCAGTGGGTAGGGAAACTTAAAGAAACCTCAGCTAGGGTCACGCGATGGAAGGAAGTCCTTAGTCAATACAATATAGAGGTGGTGTATAAGCCGGGAAAGGAGAACGTGGTGGCGGACTGGCTCTCGAGGGCCATCATGATCAACGCGGTAGAAGAGGACGGGGGAGGACCATCGCGAGACGTGCGCCAATTCTTGAGTGAATGGACTCCCGACGGCGAAGGAGCGGAGGATATCGTCGGTATAGATGACAGGGGAGAGTCCCCGGAAGAGGAGAGCTCAGCGGAGGAAAGAGCAGTGGAAATGGAGGAGATAGACGACATCATCAATGACAAGCATCGTCAGGTAATCTGGAAAACGAGAGTAGCAGGGATGATGAAAATAGATTATCGAAGATATGGGAAAAGCAAGATTCGCGTCATCTGGTCGCAACCCGGGGTGAGTGAAGAGCAAATTTGTACGGCACTGAAGGACGCCACGGAACCTGGAAAGACGCACCATCTTTATGTGGGGAATAACACGGTATGGGATAAAATAAAGCGGATGTGGAGATCCGAGCGAATTGGTGTGGACAGAACACTCATCCGTTGTAAGTACGCAGTGGAAACTATACAGGATGAGGAACAGCAACAGGCAGTCACATTAGCTTATCACCAGGGGAAAACCAACCACCGAGGCGTGAACGAGACACTGCAGGCATTACGTCGAAAGTATTTCTGGTGGGGCATGAAAAAATCCATCCAAGAGGTCATAGGGAAATGCGAGGTGTGTATGCGCACGAAATATGATCGACACCCCCCCAGAGGGATTCAGGAAGAGACACCGACGGGGAATATGCCACTACAGGACCTCCAGATTGATACATTTACCTGGAGAGGGTTCAAGTGGGTCACGGTCATCGACGTCTTTAGCAAGGTAGCTATGGCACACCAGGTCATGGACAAGTCTGCCAACGCAGTTGCGGAAGCCCTACAAACCTGGGTGCAGTTCTACGGGGTCCCCGAGAGGATCACATCGGACGGTGGTAGGGAGTTTGACAATGCCGCGATTAGGGAGGAGGTGAAACGACTAGGGATTCGTTGGCATTATAACACCCCGGGACATCCTAAGGGTAGAGGCGGCATTGAGCGGTTGCACAGCACGCTGAGTGATCACATCCGGGTGTATCAGGGGGAAAAAGGGTTGGAGCCGGATGTTGCAATGAAGAAAGCGGTAACAGCCTACAACCACTCGATTCACTCCGTCACGGGATTTTCGCCCGTGGAAGTACTATTCGGGATGCGCAGGCCAAGGCGAGATTGCGGGGAAACAACGGTTAATGAACCATTAGTCGAGCAAATCCAGAGCAATAGGGTGGAGATGGAAAAGACGTGGGGAAGAGTAACGGCGAAAATTAAGCGGGAAAAGGAGAAGCGGGTAGAGAGGCAGAATGTTCGCGTACGTGACCAAATGGGTGATCTAAAGATCGGGACAATAGTGTACCGTAGAGTAGGGACCAACAGAGGGAAACAATTGTTACGATACGAGGGTCCATTCAGAGTGATTGCTATTAGGGAGCATAATCTACTAACGATCGAAAGCGTTAATGAACCTAGAAAGAGGAGAACGGTTCACATTGAACAATTGAAGCTCCCAATGATAGAACCGGAACATAAACTAACGGATTCGTAGTACCCTCACCACGTTATAACAAATATGTTTTTTTTTGGTTGTCTAAGCAAAAATATGGTGTATTTTTTTTTATGTGTAAATAGAATCATAGCAATACAGTAGAGGAAAGTGTATTATTTTTTTTTTTCTTCTCTGTTTTTTTTTAGGATTTTAAGAGTTCTGTTTTTGGAAGCAAGTGTTGTGTTTAGTTCTGTTTTTTTTTATTTCTTTGTATTATTGTATGTCTCGAGTGAGTTTTACTTTCTTTCAACTTTATACTTGTAAAAACAATTGTAAGGTGTTAAGACTGATAATCGTTAGCTCCGATCTAGGAATATCTAAGTTTCCGAAAAATCCTATTCGTAAACTGGTGGGGGGGAGATAAAGACCGGAGACCGGCGATATCAGCCTTAATACCGTCCTGAATGTAAATAAACATATGAAATGTATATAAGGAGGATTACTAAAGGAATAAATCAGTATCTTTTCTGAAACCGTGAGTGTTGCATTTCAAGCCCTTTCCTTTCTTTTTTTTTATTGTTAGAGTCCGCCGACGCTTAACTTATATATATATATATATATATATATATATATATATATATATATATATATATATATATATATATATATATATATGTGTGTGTGTGTGTGTGTGTTTGTATGTGTATATATGTGTATGTATGTATGCGTTTATTTTTACTAGAACTTTTTTTTTTGACACTGCTAACTAGAGTTTTTTGACACTGCCAGTGTTTCAACTGCCTCCCGCAGTGCCACATCCAACGGTATGTTTTGACTTTTATTGAGATTCCTTTCTTAACACAGCTATCCTTCAACTATACACCTTATTATTATCTTCATGCAGCCTACCATTCCATTACCGCTTTCAAAATTATTGTTTTCTTATAGAGTTATTTATACTTAATAATCTATCCCAACAATATTACACTAATGTTACCCTATTAATCTTTCAATTTCTTCACTTCTTAACCTTTGGTCCCGTTATCTGTTTATTTACAATTAAAGGTAACCTCCACTTGCTTGTTATCCACTGATATCTTATTATTATTTTATCTTATCCATATTTTAACTTTACTGTAACAATAGTTATTCAATTTTCAATCTATTTATTCGTTAACATTCATTTATTCGTTAACATTCATGTATTTATTTTCTTTTATCTATTTTCTTATCATGTATTTATTTTCTTTATCTTTTATTTCTGTATCTGACAACTTCTTCGTAATTTATATATACTTATATTTATTTTTTATTTTATTTTTATATTTTCAACATGTTTGTATCTTTTGTAGCCCTGAAGACGACCTGCAAAGTGGGTCGAAACGTCGGCAAAAATTAAAATTATTTATATATTTTAATTTTTTTTTATTTGTTTGACCGCACCCTCTACTAATTCCTTCTCATAATAAATAATCATATAAAAGTCACCAATAGTTATTTTTTTTATTTTTCAATTAAAAAACCGTCACCATTTCTTAGCAAATTGTATACCTCAATTAACGAACGAGATTAGAAATGTACTTTTTGGCACGTATAATAAAGAAATAACGTTTTACTTCAGTGATAGTGTAGTACTACCATATATGAGCTATAAAGTACAATATTTACGGGGTAACGAGAAATTTACATAACAACGGCCATAACAATAAACTAACGTGTATATAGTGCTCTTTCCATGGCCTCTCGCAAAGGTATTACAAGGGAGAAAAATATGGAGTCTAAGTTATAAGCTTAGGAAATTAGTTTTTACAATAGTGTTGTTTTTTTAAATATTCTATTTGTTTTTTATCTATTTAAATCTTTCAACTGGGTTAAAAGCCTAACTTTTTGAGTTAAGCACTTAAGTAGTTGTTTCATATCATTTTAGTAGTTGTTTAATAAATTAATAAATTGTATTCCTTCAAACTACACATAGAACGATATATGTAATTATAAAATTAATTAAGAATGAATAATTTAAATGGTCAAAGGGGGCAGGGGTTGAAGGGCTACTATACCGCTTGATAGATCAATCATGCGGGACTGCCTATCAAACTCAGCCCGGAGCATTGGTACGGTGGTCTGAAACGATGAAAACCTGATTGAACTATTCCAGCTCATAGGCCGGACTTTGGAAAAGTATTTTTTTATATGTTAAAATACTCTTTCCAACAACAACAAAAAAATTTATATTTCTTATTTAATCAAACCTCTAAATAAAAAAAACATACCAAAAAAGAATACCATAATGAACTATTCTGGTTTTTTAATTGAAAAATAACTATTGGTGACTTTTATATGATTATTTATTATGTAGCATTAAGCATATCACAAACAATAAAATATTCGAGATAGTTTTTTTTCTTAATATTTTCGTTCGCACCAGTCTTAAAAGTGACAATCAGCACATATATTTATGAACTATAAATTTACTTATTCAACTTCGTATAAAAATCCAACCTCACCATAGCTAATTTCTAAGTGACAGAATGTTGTAATATTCAATAAATAGATAGTTTTAATATATATACACCTTCATGCTTTTTTATTTTTAATTTGTTTATTTATTTTAATATTTTATGCAGTGCACCTAGAAAATTTGATGTATTATGGATTAGTTGCGAGTTTGCTTGATTAGCTTAATTTTGAATTGGTTGTAGTAGGTCCCTTGGGAATTTTCTTTTTAGTCTGAGTCGATCAGGCCACACGGGAGAGGAAATAGAAAGACCTAATGAATTGAAGTAATTTAGAATTGAAGAGTGAAATGAAGTGTATTTGTCATAAATGTATGATTTTACTGTTGGGATGTTCAAGTACTAATGTATAGTGTTATTTGAAATTTTTCATTGTTGCTTGTATTTTGTTTATGTGTTTTTGATTTGCCGAACCCCTAAGTTCTGCTCTGTATGTCCAAATTAGTCTCAGTATGTATTGTAGATCAGAAGCTTGTTTCGTAAGTTAAGTGAAGATCTGTAGTTTAGAAGATGTTAGAAATCGTCTAGTCAGTTCTTGTCTTTTTAATTTAATATGTATGTCCCAAGTATGTCTTTTGTCGATTAGGTAGAGTTCGAGGTATCATTCATAGTTTTTTAAGGCACAGGGATATTCTCGATCGTTGCGGGTGGGCATGAGATTTTCCTAAGAGAATAAGTAGGTGGATTTGTAACTATTGACTTTGATTTTCCATTTCGCAAACCAATTTTGAAGATCGCAAAGGGGGTTTTGAAAGGAAATTGATGTGATAGTAAGATTTTTGTGGGAAGATAGAATAGCATTCCCATCATCAAAGCGTTAAATTTGTTAATTTTGTTTATTATTTAATTTAATTTATCACGTTTACTATTATTATATTTTAGTTATGCGTACTTATTTCCCCTTTCTTGTATTCTTATTAATCAGCTGTTCAATTGCTGCTTCCTTACCTGTGTTAATAGGACCTTCTTTTTCCTTCAGTATGTATTTAGTTAGCATCGTGAGGTCTTTGTGTGCTTAAATTTCCTTGATATATGATATTACATTTGTCAAGATTTTTTTATACCGATACTGTTTTCATCTTTTCTTATTGTGTTTCTTGAAGCCCTGAAGAAGGTCTATAACTTGCGCCAAAACGTCAGAATTCAAGTTATAGTATTTTATTATCTTTTTTTGTTGATTTTGATCGCCACTACCATGGCGTTTTCTCTCAAATTATTCGTACTTTAATATACAATATATAATAGTAAAGAAAATGCATTATATAATAAAAAATATAACTAAATATTAAATTTAAGCCCTTAAAGTATTATTATAAAAGAAACAATTTGTAATAAGGATAGGGTGAAATTTCCTCCCCACCCCTTCCAACCAGCCGGCCTTAAAACGATATTCCACTCAGACCCCGAGCGAAGTTTGGCCATGGGCGATGATAGACGCCCTATCAATATTGATGACTCTATTTTAATAAGAGTTAGTTGGAAATTCTTTTGAGGGGGGGCGCCTTCCTAATACATCCTTTGGGCTCGAGGGAGATCAATACAGCAAAATGGTTTATTCAAAATTGAATAGTGCATTATTCATGCGGCTCCTTGGTGCAGTATTGCATTATTTAGCTCTTAATTGAAACACATGCATTATGGATCTCTCTTAGTCCAGCGTCTCCAGTCTATCATCAGTGTGTTTTCACTATGAAGTAAATATTTATACCATATACGTAGATTTTAATAACAAATATAAAATAAATATATTTTAAAATTCTGCAAAGATTAAATTTAAATCTCTCTGTAAGAGTAACAACAGCAGCTCTCTGTACACCACTTGATCAATATAATTTATTTTGATTGATCTTAATCCCTAATCTTAATTTTTAATCCTAATCATTAATCCTAATTTGTATTTTTCCATTTTGAAATTCGACTGGCCTGAACCTATCTCAACTTGTCCCATCTTGTCTACATCAAGTAAATATAAATTGTAACGACAAAAATATAGACATATATTGTGTCATCCTACGATATCATGTCTCAACTGATATCATCTTGTCTACCTCAAATAAATATAAATTGTAACGACAAAAATATAGACATATATTGTGACATACAAATATAAATTGTAACGACAAAAATATATATTATTGCAAACGAATATAAATTATAACGATTAAATATACCATTATATTTTTACAAAGGAATATATACGATGAAATTTAAATTTTTGGTTTATTATTTTCAATAATCAACCATTGTGATCGACTAAAAAATTCAAAAACTTAACCCCCTCTCAAAGTTTGAGGTTTCACGTTTCAGGACGCGTAGAATTCGAAAAACGAACACAATTTTTTTTGTCCGTCCGCCGTCCGCGCATTTTCTCCGAAACTACTGGACCGATTTTTTCCAAATTTTGGTATAAAATCAGAGATCATCCGAGGATGATCCTCCTTCATCGACATTACTCTCCGCCTTTAATTTTCAAAATGGCGGCCGAAAAACCTGCGTTGCTATAGACTGTAGCTCCTAAACGAATGTACAGATTTCAATGAAACTTCGCTAAAGTCATTTTCTCGACGCCCTTTAAATTTATCTATATGACATACTTCAACCAAAAGGAGCTGAAAAAAAAGTTACGAAGGATGGTATAATTAAATTCCGAATAACTCGAAAAGTTTTTACTTTTTTGTTGATATTGTATTGATAGTTTTTTAAAAGTTTACGAAATTTCCTAAAAAAAAAATCTTAAAAATCGGACAATTAGGAGCAAAGATATGGTCTCCGGTTTTTTTTATATGTTTCAGTCCAGATGTTATATCCTTGTTTTGGTTTTTAAATTTTGAATGATTAAAATAAACTCCAATAAATCCCACCAAATTACCTTTACCCTTCGTCGTAAACCAACGACTTCCTGTCCTACAGTTTTGTTTAACAATACTCCACTTATCCCTGTTGAGCAAATCCGATACCTAGGACTCCACCTGGACAAACGAATAACTTGGAATCCTCATACTAGACTGAAACGACAAGAAACCGCTCGACGTTTCCGATTACTTCAGCACTTACTAGACAAACGCTCTAAACTTCCCATTAATTACAAAAGACTCATATACTTGACTATAATAAGACCTATTTGGACTTACGGAGTTGAGCTATGGGGCTCCACTAAACCATCGAATTCCTCTCGCATCCTCAATGCTCCTTACTTTGTCACTAATAAAATTATCCATAAAGATCTTAATGTTCCTTATGTTTCAGATCTGGCCCAATCCAGATACGTATCCTTCCATAATAAACTTCAGAATCATCCCAACCCTCTCGTTTCTAACCTTGCTTCCTCTTCAATTCCTTATAACCCTCCGAGGCGTCTGAAAAGAAGATGGCCCCGTGATCTCCTAATGTAGTCATATCATTAGAGTGCTACCATTGGGTAGTTACTCAGCAAGTGTATTCATGTCATTATATCAATTATGTCCAAATTTACTTATGTATTTATGTAATACAGTTGTAAATGTCATAAATAAATAAAAAATAAATAAAAAAATAAAAAAATTTTGAATGTGGTTTTTTTTAAGCATATTACTAATGATTAAAGAAAAAAAGTTATTCCGATAATTGGAATCACCTTTTGTTTTGTTTTTTCTTTGTAACTACGGGAAAGTAATGTTAGTTTAGATGTATAATTGTTTGGAAATAATAAACCATTGTGAAATAATTTGTAGCGTTTTTTTTTTTATTTTAATGAAATTTACAACTGTACTAATAATATAAAAATGATCTACGAATTAAATCGAAGCTGGCATCAATGAGATAACTCGTAATTGCACTGATTGTTTTTTTTTTTTTTTTTTATTATCGTAGTTTTTATTGTTGTTGTTGATTTTTATTATCGTTGCTATGTTACAGAACGTACGTGAGGAACGCCTACGATTACCACCTCAACGAGATCTTCTCGACCGTGCGGAACGAGTACACGGACTGGGAGAAGCCGATCCAGCACCCGATCAACATCAGGGACTCGACCCTGGAAGCGCTCTCTGACGGGCACACGGTGGCCCCCCTCCTCAGGTTGGGCTACCTCCACGCCAGGAGGGGCTCCCCCACTTACTTCTACCACTTCAGCCACCACTCCAAGGAGAGCTCTTATCCGGAGGTGAGTCCTCCAATCTAGGGCCTGGCGATTGTCCTTCAAACGGAGAGGTCTTCTTGTTAGGCAGCTCTCTGACCAAGGATCTTTTATATAACAAAAAAAAAAAATATTTTTATAAACACCAATAGCACTTGAAAAAATCTGGAGTGTCCAGTCACACGACTTTCCTACCTATTTCAGAAAAGTTTTTATATCTTTACATATGTTCATCAAGAAACAAAAAAAAAATTAAACTAGATACATTTTCCTGAAAATTTATCAAACAAATGAGTACGATTTTTTTGATAAACTAAAGCAATGTAAACTGTCCAAAGGTAGATCAGTGTAAAAATTTCAATACTTCCTAATATTGCTGATCAAAAACTTTTTGCCATAGCTTAGTATTTTCAAACAATAATTTCTGTTAAAAGTTGTGGAAATAGTAAAGATTGTGTGATGCGGACAACAGATTTTCTTACATTCACTCATTCATCTTTATTCTCTCATTCACCCCTTTCTGACACCAAGATATGGAACCCGTAATATTACATTGGAAATTGAATAGCTGTAACATAGTTGTCCAAAATGAACGATTTTTATATTTTGTAGGGAATTTTTCTTGAATTTTTTCGGGAATTTAGTCTATACATGAAAATTGAAAAAACAACGATTAGAACATTATAGGAAAGTTTCATCAAAATCGTTAGAGCCGTTTTTGCGCTACAGTCTATAGAAAAACAGGTTTTTCATTTATTGCGCGCAAGCTAATGCGCATAGAGCACCGAATTTCTGTCACAGGAATCATTGGTCAAAACCCTACAAAATAAAAAAAAAAGCATCAAAATCGGTTCAGCAGTTCCCGAGAAAATCTAGGCACAGACAGACAGACCAATGGCCAAAAATGTGTTTTTCGGACTCCTCTATATCTATAGTATAGGTATGAAAGTAATAAGTTAAAAAAAATGTGTAAAAAATAGAATAAGCTGTATCATGGATACATGGCTTGAGTCACCTGTGCAAGCTGTTGGAGGATACTAAACAGGGGCTGTATGAGGGAGTTTAAACCATTGAGTAATTGGAGCAATTGAGGTGGGGCATTATTTTCAGCTGAAGGTGGCTGCTGAGTAGTTTCCCGCCTCATTCCTGAACATGATGGTTTGATGTGAGCAGATGTAGTAGCATTTTCTCTTCTTGTCATCTGGTTTCTTGATGGTTCCTGCAGCTGAGCTGGCGTAGCTTTCTGCGAAGCATTTTTTTGTATTGGCTGCTCTTTTCGCAAGGGCTGCTGAAGAGTCGGAAATTCTTCGAAATTACTAATTAGATATTTTATAAAAAAAATATTTAAAAAATCATTGTAAAGTCCCTGACAATATATTATTAAAATAAAAGAAGCGGTAACCATTATTGCATTTATTATTATCCCATACGATACATAAAAGATGTTATAGAAGAATTTTATTTTTATAAATTGGTACTTTATGATATGGGGCTATTTATTTTCTCAATATAGGTCGCCTTCACACTGGTGGCTATTTCACATTTTTTATGACGACAGTTAAAATAACATAATACGACAGTGGCCTCTTTTAATGGGATTTAAGAGAGCGAAGACCAGAGGCTAGAGGGCTTGGACACCCTCAACATTACGACCTTCTTAAATCCTGTCGTTACACAAAGTCAGCCACTAGAGAACCCTTGGTATTAAAGACACGAGAACACGTCATCTTCTTTGATATATTAATGCATCATTAATCCTTGTCCAAAACAGCTTAACATCAACTATCCATCAATAGTTTTAGTTCTTCCATCAACATTTATTTATTTCAAATTATGAGGAAAGATATGATCCTGGATGCAGATCAAAAAAAAAATAACAGTAATAATAATAAAATAAATTTTAAAATAGTAAAAACCATTTTATCAAGCCGATGTTACAACACAACTAGGCTTGAACGGAAATGATACAAAGTCTACAGAAACCAGTAGAAGTTGCAAGATATTTAGATTAAAAAATATAAACAGAATATATAGGAGTATTAAGAACTTTAACATATAAAGAATAGGTAAAGAGTAAATTACGTTTGAAAGTTTTAAAATAAAATTATATATTTGTATGTTCTCCGACTTTTCAAAATTAATTTATTCTGTTGATAATTTTCTCAATTTTTTATCTAAGTATCTAAACTTTTACAGTTTTCTACAGGCTTTGTATCTTGTTAATTCAGCCCCGCTGAAGACCTGCTTAGTTGGGTCGAAACGTTGGCTTAATAAAACAGTTTCACTATTCTAAGTCATGTTTTTTTTCTGATCGATAGGCAATCATTCCTCAATATACTACTCTCAACTGTTAAGTATTCAAATATTAAAACAAAAGTGGTGGGACCAGAAGTATTTAAGAATAGAAATACAATTCTTTCCTCGGTGAGTTTCCTCAAAGGTGAGAAAATACGAGTAAAATTAAACGAAGGGAATAAACATATTAGAATGAATACAATTAATGAGACCAGTAAAATAAGGAGAAATGTATGCACATAAAAATATTCAATCGGTTAAAGATCGAAAATAAATAATTATAAATTAGAAAGTATATATATAGAAATTATTATGAGAATATGGACCTCCTTAAAATGTAAAATATTCAGTAAAAAGAAAATAGAACATAGAACACATCAAACAAGTAAATATGGGGCTATGAAAAAAATAAAAACATGAATCGTAAGATAATTTGATTAGAAAATCGAGAAAAAAGATGGATTACAAAAATATATATGCAACCACGTTATTTTAAAAAGTTATGGATGTAAGTCACACCAAACGACCCAAAATTTTTGTAGGCCATCTTTTTTTGTCGTTTTCGGGAATAAATTTTTGCACGATTCAAGTGTAAAGCGAATGGGAGTTTATGAGTTTTAGTACCTCGTTACATAGACAAAGTTTGCCGACCTCCAAAATGAAAAAGCCCCATTTCCGAAAATTTCGATAAATAAAACATTTATTGATTACGGGTGATAAATATTCAGGACGCAGTCTTTTTAAAATTTTTTTTTATTTTTGCCAACGTTTCAACCCAAACATGTGGGTCATCTTCAGGGCTGAAAATGTTTTTTTAAAATTACTATCAGAGATATAATAGTATACGACCGCTAATTATAAATAATAAACTATAGTGATTGATGGCACATAAATCTTAACTAATATTGTAATACACATATTAAAATAGTTATACAAACTAAAAATAAAAAATAATGTATATAATCCATTTATATAAATTTGTAATATTTTCTCTTACTAACCGTGGTTTGAGCACTGAGGTTGTTCATGTACTGACACATGTTTGGTAGGTAAGTAAAAGGTCGGGGGGAGGGGAGGGATTTCACTTGTCCTTTTTTTTTTTTTTTTTTTTTTTTATTATTTTTTATTTTTTTATTATTTTTTTTTTTTAAATAGCAAAAGGTAAGTAAACAAGGTTAGAGTTTCCTTCAAGAATTTATTGGTTACAGTAAGATGAACCCACTCGCAGTTTGTTCTGTTTTTCTCTCAACTCGTCGTCTCTGATTAGAAATATTCAGTTTATTAATTAATATTCAAATTATTTATATTAAATTTCTAATTTTTCATGAGATGTTTGCAATTTTTTTTTTAAATAGCAAAAGGTAAGTAAACAAGGTTAGAGTTTCCTTCAAGAATTTATTGGTTACAGTAAGATGAACCCACTCGCAGTTTGTTCTGTTTTTCTCTCAACCCGTCGTCTCTGATTAGAAATATTCAGTTTATTAATTTATATTAAAATTAGTTATATTTCATTTATAATTTTTCATGAGATGTTTGCAAGTTCTTATTAGTTTTATAGGAAGCTAGAAGTTCGTTGGACCAAAAGTGCTAATGATAAAATGCTGGCCGCGGTATCGACCTCCCTTAATGGAAGAACCCTGTCAGGGGCCGGCGATCAGTTTACATATTTGAGTGCTTTCGCCAAATCTTTATTAGTTTAGCATAACTCCGATGGCATAACGTTATAACTTACAACTGGATCTTCAACAGTTTCGTTTACTTTGATTATTTAATTTCTAAACTATCTTAAGTAGAAAAATATTAATAAAATATTTCTTTTTCTTGAACATTTATGTAGTAGATACCCTGTATTTACTCTGTTATGTGAAATTGTGTGAGGGAATGAGAAGGAATGCATAGGAATGTGAGGTTGCACGATGAATTGTACTCAATTATGCATTGTACGAATTATTCATTGAAAAGCCTCATATCGATAAACAATCGATGAAGAAGAAAGAAGGGAAAGGACGGAGCAGGTAGCAACAGCTGGAGAAGGACGTTGGTGAGAAGAGAAGCCACTTGAGGCTGAGACACGGAGGCGAGAGGACGTTAGATGAGATGAGGGAGGCAGGACATTGAAGACCAAGAATATCAAGCCTACAGTTATAAGACTTTAATAAATTCACTTATTACAAATCTAAAACAAATTCTTTTTTTCCTGGGAAGTTGTCAATTTATTTAGTTGCTTGGCAATAATAACTTCCAATTATTAACAATACGAGTATATTTTTAACGTTACATGTTAACAGTCTAGTTTACGTTTCGGGACCTTTTATTCCCATCTTCAGAACTGCAATTCCAATACTCTTGTGGATGCAAGGCTTAATTCTAATAATAAAAATAATAATGTGCTCCATCGTCAATTTTCTAATTTATGTTCTAAAATTTATCATCTAGAGCAACATTCTCCTTTTGACCAATAATTGGGTTTCTGCCATAGTGCCATAGGAGAATGTTGCTCTAGATGATAAATTTTAGAACATAAATTAGAAAATTGACGATGGAGCACATTATTATTTTTATTATTAGAATTAAGCCTTGCATCCACAAGAGTATTGGAATTGCAGTTCTGAAGATGGGAATAAAAGGTCCCGAAACGTAAACTAGACTGTTAACATGTAACGTTAAAAATATACTCGTATTGTTAATAATTGGAAGTTATTATTGCCAAGCAACTAAGTAAAACAAATTGTTTTGTAAGACAGATGTGAAAAGTTTATTTAGTAAAATATTATTTATAAAAATTTATTTAGTCGTCCCATCGGCCTTAGATTTAAATAATAATAAACCAGTTGAGTCAATTCATTCAAAGTGTATTTACCAAGTCCCACATTTCATATATATATATATATTGTTATTGTTTCTTCTCACTCAGTGTCACAAAAATATTTGGTTCCCGAATTTCCAACAACAGTAAAACAACCTCAAAAATTCTATATCCAGTGCCGGGGTTTTGTTTTAATATTCACGAGTGTAAATAACCTAGTTCCCCGATAAAAACGGAAGGAACATTTACAATTCCCGCCAAAACAGAATAGTTACAATTAAACTCTTTAACAGGTTATTTACACTTAATTTACGTATTTATTTATAGAAAAAAATTATTTAACTATATTTCCTTTCACTTTCTCACTCATTTCTTTAATTTTCTGTTTGCATTACTGGCTACGTAGATCTTTTACCGCCTTAACAAGCCTACTCCATCTCTGCCTGTCTTGGGCTATTTCTTTCCAGTTATCTGCAGGCAGATCTGTTGCATCTTTGTTCTATCTATCCATCTGCTTTTGGGACTTCCACTTGGTCTTTTGCCTTCTATTGAGACATTCATTGTTATTTTAAGGCTTCCAGATGGATTGCTACGAGCTGCATGTCCCGCTCATCTTAACTTCCGTTTCTTCATGTCATCAGATATTGATTGATAAGTTTCCGTAAGCAGTTTTTTATAGGTCTTTCTTCTCCATGTGCTAGAAAAACTATATAAAAAAGCTGATTAGCAAGGCTGCAGGGAAAACAAATAATAATAATCTTGATAAATAATAATAAAAAAAAATATAATACTTCTTTTATACTTTTTTACTGGAAAGCTGTATAATATTTATTTTCGGCCATGAAAACTTCCAGGTATACAAACAATTGCTTTATTTGTTTATTTAAATGTCAATTTGATGTTTCGGGAAAATTATTCCCATCATCAAAACTTAAATTCCATACTTTCATAGCGATTTATGGCTAAAGCCTGATGTGCTCCTTTATCATAATTTGAAATTTATGTATTATAAATATAATAAAAATATAGTATCTGGAGCATCAATATTTCTAGGACTAATAATTGGGTGTCTAAGAGATACAGCTGTGTTGGGTATGTATGTTTTAGAGACCTTCAAGTTTTTCTTGTATTTATTAGTTTGTTCTACCGTTTGTTATTTTATTAACAATATTTTTATTATTATTTTTCAAGTATGAATATTTTTTTCCTGCATAGCTCATAATAAGATGTTTTCTGTAACTTCCATCTCATGTTTCCTTCAGTATGTTTTTGGATGGCCTGATGAGATGTCAATAGAAAATGCTTTGTCTTTTTCCTTTGTTTTTTTTCTCTCACCCTCTATTTTTTTCCGCATATATGTTTTTTTTTTCTATCCCTGGATTGGTACGTTAACTTTTCACCGGTATCTTGGAGACTCCTGGGTTTTTCATTTGGATTCTTCCATTTATAATCTCTCTTTCCGAGCTTCTTGCTTATTTTTGTTGTATCATTGTGAATAAATAATATAATAAACAAATAAATTAGTTAAATGGTGAATAAATCTTGTAGCTATCAACCTTATTGAAATAATATGAAAGGGCTTAAATTGCTGATTTTTAAAAATTTCTTCCTTTAAGTTCCTTTATTAGAAATACTTAAAGTCTCTCATTGTTATAAGTGGTATAAATTGGATATGAGCTATGAATAAATTTAATTAAGAACTAAAGGAAAAAATAGAAAAACAAATATTGGGAATCTTTTTACGGTAATCTATTAAAAAACTTTTCCAATTTAAATTATATAATTCTAAAATATATTAACTAACTGCCTTAAATAGCATTCAATTCAATTATAAATTTAAGCCCTTGTCCATTAGCAATGTGTTGAGCGCTCGGTTGATGAAACAGAGACGAGAGCAGTATACGGTGGACTGAACAGAGCGGACAAGTGACGGTCCGAAATGATATAGTGGTGGGGGGGGCGCTATGTTAATGAGCAACCCCCGCTTAATGCTCCCCCTCTTACTGTGATAAACTATTGCGGTTACGTTCCGCTTTATGCGTCTGCTCATTATGTCACTGCATGAGCGAATTTTCCTCAATGTATTTTATTTATATATATCTCAAAAAATGTATCCTTCCTGCTATCTATTTATGTATTTATAAACAGATATAATCTTACTGAGGAGTGGGGTAAGTCAATGAACATCCCGTACCTAGGATAGTCCCAGCTGTAGCATATAATTTATTTATGAGCCTCTTTTTTATTATTCCCATTCCTTCCTCGCCTTTTAGACTATACGGATTTTCTCGATCCAGGGAAGAGAGTGGGGAATAACGCCAGTGTTATTATTTTTTCATATGAACTTCGGTTTATCCCGCTCGGCTACTCAACCCCCTATTTATGAGACTCGGATGTCTAAAGAATTTCCTGGGAATCGGATTAACTCAACTGCCAGGTCATCCCCCAATCACTCTTTTCTTCTTGGATATATGCCCCAAGGATATGGTCCTCAGATCCTAGGGACGATCGATGTCTGATATTATAGAAAAAATAATTCTTATATTTTATTATATCTTACATAGGAGGGTCGCGGTAGTCGAGTGGGGTACGACGCCTACAAAAATACATACAACTTGTAGAGGCATGAGTTCAAATCGTATTCGCGTGATTTAATAACAAAAAGATAAAAAATAAAAATAATTATTTATCAATTATATTTTTTTAATTAAAATAATTAAGTGCAGGACTACTCGATTACTTAGACCCCTTTGTCACGGGTTCTATTCCCGCATGGTAACGGTAAGGTTTCCACCCAAAGATTCACATGGAAGTGAGCGACCCCTGTGTCTTACATATGCTTATTTCATTGTGGATATTTCTATTTGTTTAAATACCCTTATGTATACAAATTTTAATATTTATATCGCTGTAATCTATACAATTAAATATTACATAATACCAGGGATAGCATTTTTGAAAACCGCATATGTATATGTATGTAATATTGTCGGAGTCAGTATTATATTTAACTCATGTTGGTATAGAATCCTGTTCTAATATTTTGGGCGAGTTCGGGTGAGCTTAGCCGCGCTCGTATTCCTTTGATTCCTCCATTACAACTATTAGCCGTTACGATTTCTCATTTCTCCTTTAATTAATTATCAAATTCTTTCATATTTGATACTTACCTATTTTTTATATCAGTGATCAATGTGACATGGTTGATTGTTGCAAATAAAAAATATTAAACGTACTTTAGCGGAGCCATTTAAGCTCTGTTAGAGAACATAAATGAGAATAAAACCTACATTACATTAATGACCGCTTAATTTTACATTGATATAACGAATTTAATTAAAATCCTTCGAGCTGTTTTTCAGAAAATAAAAAAAAATGTGTTAAATCTATAATATAAAGTGCTAGTCGATTAGTTAGTCGATTTTGACGAAAAAGTTATTGTAACATCCTAGGCATACGAAAACTTTAAATATGCAATTTCACTTTATTATAGGACTTATTATTTTTGAGCTAGACTGTTAACACACACACAGACCATCTTGTGGGACTTGGTTATTTGTGCTCATGGGACCAAAAAATGTGTATTTCCATCGAAAATTAAGATTTTCACGGTTGTAATAATTTCCTTTACTATATATTCTATATATAATTAAGTGAAAGTAAAAAGGATTTTATGAAATATTACTTTGAAGATCTAAAAAAAAATGTATTTCTCGTTTTCTATACTTATGATTTTTCTTTTTTAACTTCTGACAAACCAAACAAAAATCTAAACATACAACTATGGCTCCAGAAGATCCTGGAAAAGTCAAAGGTCACTAAATGTAAAAGAATGGATTAGGGACAACTTTCTAATTCACCGCTGGAAAATAGTTGGAATTGATGGCTCCACTGGAACTTCGCAGTTTCAATTTAAGCTGCCAACTAGATTATCCGCAGAGGGCTTAATAGCTTTCCAACTATACGGCCTCCAGCAATTGTTTAACATTCGATAATTCCAGCATAAGGGGGGGGGTGGATGAAGTGTTTATTGAATCCAGTAACGAGCCAACTGTCGCAAGTTATGATTATGAATCTTGTTAAAGCCAAAGGTATAAACAATGAATGCAATATTATAGGGTTTCTTCTTTTTTTTTTTTTTGTTTGACACAAGTGCCATTTGTGAAAAATAAATCCGGATTTATCTTTTACATACATTTTAATCCTTTTTTTATGGTAAGTTTTTTTGTATTTCCATTAATTCATTTTTTGTCTTCTTCTTCCATCAATATCCAGGGGTACGTAGGTATATGCAGGCAACAAGGAGGCGTATATACGTAGAGTGTTGAACTCTCTCCTCTATTCCCTTTACAGCTATGTTATCTCAGGACCCCGTCAGCTATAGATTGTAGTTCACTCACTTATAGTCCGTAGTACAGACCCATTTTTATCGAATTATTAACATCCGCCTGAAAATTCGTAAATAGTTTCATCTTATCGTAACCTAAAACTATTTTATTTACGAAAACTCTTGGAATTGGGGCGTTTTCAATCTGGAGGGAAGCAAACTTTGTCAATTTAATCATGTACTAAAAAATGGTAAATATACATTTGCTTTCTAACTGGATCGTATGATAATTTGATCACACAAAATAGATAAAAAAGGTGACCTAGAAAAATTTTGGGCCGTTTGTCCTATATAGACTCGTTATTTTGAAATTTGTAGGTCAAGCCAAACGGCCTAATATTTTTAAAGGCCAACTTTTTCCCCGATTTCGTGAACAGATTATCTTACGATCCAAGTAGAAAGCAAATGAGTATTTACGAGTTTTTAGTACGTAATTAAATAGACAAAGTTGGTCCCCCTCCAGATTGAAAACGCCCCAATTCCGAGATATTTAGTAAATAAAATAGTTGTAGTTACGATGAGATGAAACTATACATGCAGTTTCAGGCGGATGTTAATAATTCTACCTTACTGACAGATACTTTAAAGTCAATCATAACAATGCTTATTCATCCCTTTTTACTCAGTCTGCTGGTGTTGCTCAAGGTAGTATCCTAGGTCCTATCCTTTACACAGTTTATACAGCTGATATCCCAACCCATTCCAACACCGTCATCACCACCTATACCGATGACACGTGTATCCTATCAGTTAATAACGATCTATCTATTGCATCCAAAACTCTTCAATCACACATCACAAGTCTTGAAAAATGGTGTCAAAGCTGGAGGATTAAAATAAATTCCTATAAATCCCATCAAATTACCTTCACTCTTCGTCGTAAACCTATGACTTCCTGTCCTACAGTATCCTTTAGCAATAGCCCTCTTATCCCTGTCGAACAAATCCGATACTTAGGACTCCCCCTTGACAAACGACTCACTTGGAACCCCCATACCAGACTGAAACGACTAGAAACCGCCCGACGTTTTCGACTACTGCAGCACTTACTAGACAAACGCTCTAAGCTTTCAATCAATTACAAACGACTCATATATATTACCATAATAAGACCTATTTGGACTTACGGAATTGAGCTATGGTGCTCCAGTAAAACATCGAATTCATCTCGTATCGAATCCTTACAATCCAAAATCTTCAACGCTCCTTACTTTGTCACAAATAAAATCATCCATAAAGACCTTAATGTTCCATATGTTTCCGATTTGCCCCAACCCAGATACCTATCCTTCAATAACAAACTGCAGAACCATCCGAATCCTCTCGTTTCAAACCTTGATTCCTCCTCGATCCCTGATAAGCCTCCGAGGCATCTTAAAAGAAGGGACCTTCTAATATAGAACTTTAATTTGAGTTCTACCAATGGGCAGTTTCTCTTCATGTTGTACATGTCATGTTACCAATGTCACATTTACTTATTGTATTTTCTATGTAATACGGTTGTGAATTTCATTATAATAAAAAAAAATAAAAAGTTTAATAATTCGATAAAAGGGGTCTGTACCACGGACTATAATGACATTACTGGATACTTTTTTTAGTTATTAAAAATAACAAAATGTTTCTTTTTAAATTATCCGAAGTGCCTTCGGGATCATAGTGTTATTTTTCGGTGAAGACATAAATGGTGATATTTTAATTTTCAAAACATGTAAAAAGTATCGCATGAAAATGATAGTACATACCACCATTCTATAATACATATTATGGATTATCTCAAAAAATCACATTATAACTAAATGAAATGTTGATTCCCCCGTGTATTATTCAGGACACAATTTATCCTTTCCCAGCCTATCGACTTTTGAAACCAACTACTTTTTGAAAAATTCAATTTTTTTTTTATTGTAGAATAAATCAATGATAATAATTGTATTATTCTGTGACTTCTGTCCCTTTAGAACAAATTACAAATACAGAATATATATTAATATTCTGGTGTGTCCATAAAATATAATTAAATATTTACAGGATGATTAGTAGTAAAATAAAAGTACAGATAACAAAAAGATATAAAAACATACATAAATAGAAAGTAAACAGAGAAAGTAAAATAAATCAACAGTTCTGGAATGGAGTAGGTGTTTGAAGAGGAAAGATTTGAAAGAGGATATTTACTTTGCATGTCGAATATCAGAGGGAATATCATTCCGGAGGGAGACAGCTTACATTAAAAAAGATTTGTCAAACGCAGAAGATCGGTGAGGAGGATAGAGGTCGGACGTACGAGATCTGGCGGGACGGTATTGAAAGGAGCATTTGAATTGTAGGATCTGTAGAATATAGGCAGGTCGACGTGTTCTAATGGCTTGGTATAGGAAGGTAGCGAGGTAATACTGACGGCGGTAGGACGGATATAGCCACTTCAACTTGGTGTAGAACTGGGTAATATGCGTATCCCTTGAGATCTAGAAGATAAAGCGTATTGAGCGATTCATTTGACATTTAAGTTCAGCTTCAAGTTCACCCGAGAGTTCAACATGCACCATACAGCCATAGTCGAAGTGGGAGGAAACAAGAGATGAAACCAGGAGTTGACGGATTTTGAATAGAAGAAGATAACGGAGATGGTTAAACTTTTTCATGGTGAAATATTACGGCGGGAAATTTTGGATTTGGGTTTCCAGGAAAGGGTTTGATTGAAAGTAATGCCAGGGTTTTTAACGGTAATATGGATGAAGATAGGTGAGTTGTTCAGGAGAAGATTGGTAGGTACCAAAATGAACTTAAGGAAAGTTGTTATAAGATATTCAGTTTGAAAATTAGTATTTATCACTCCTCCATGAAATTCTCTTTCGATGCCTTATTCATTAGAATCCATCGCTGCTGAGATCCTAGAAAGGATTCTATACCATAGATTAAATATATCGTAGATATTAACACAGTTAGGTAATTATATTATTTAACTTAAATAATAATTTATTTAAAAAAAAAAAAAAGTATATTTCCAATGTAAAACAAACAAGACCACATCGAGCTGAAAGAAAGTTATTCCTCAATGTCAAACATTTTAGAATTCTTTTTCAAAGTTTTAGGCTTTAGGGTTTTCTCTTTTAGTTAGCTGACACCTCAATTTATTCATTATCATCTCAAGAGTATTTTTTTTTTTTGGCTTATTTAAACTTTTTGTTTCGAAATCAATACGGAAATTTAATCATCTTTCTAACTTCTCTTGTAAGAAAACAACACTGTATTTTTATATCAAATTAAGAATGATGTAAGAAACAAACAATCATATTACAGTTATCCGTAAAAAAAAAAATTCTATTAATTTTCGATCTCATTTCAAACCATTTACTAGGTCTAAATAATGGATTTATGAAAGGATTCCAATATAGACGCAGTAATAGAAGCGAAAATTCTGCTCGAGATTGATTCATATCAGAACAACCCCAGTGATTATTTATTGAGCCTATTTATCATACCAACTGTTCACCACCACCTCCCCCCTTCATCGACCCCCCTCAAAACCTCACACCCATCTTCCTCTATGTTCCTGTTCAACGAAATGAGGAAATAAATTAGGTTAGCATGATATGTATAGTATAGCCAGTTGTTAATTGTATTTACCAGAATTATTCAAACAGGAATATTGCAACACCGCTTCTCTTCAACCTCCATCATTCGCGTAGTAATTAAAAATTTTTCTCTAAAAATTCTATTTCTTTACGCACTGGTTTGTCTAGCAGTTATGAAATTCCCTGAAGAGGAGAGCTAGTAATAAAACTAAATTTACCTGATTAAGCAGAAGAAGAAGCTAAAACAGAATATTTTATTTAATATGTATATAGAATAGAAAAATAATTTTATTCTGGGACGAAGTCCCTTCAGAATAACAAAAAAGTACAGAAATTAAAATTTTACATCTGGCCAGATAAAAACAAACATAACAAATTAAGATAAAGATAGGTTATTAAAAAAAAGAAAAGAAAAAAATATTGGTTATACATACTATATACAAAATAAAATAAAAAATCTATATAAAAAACTCTTGAAACCATACTAAGATACTTAGAACTATGTACAATGTTAAAATATAAATAAACACTTTTAGAAAAAATAAAAAATACAGAAAAAATAAATGTATATTCTTCTTAACAGTAAAATCTGTTTCTGTTGAAAAAAAAAAAAGAAAGTCGAATCTATAATAAGTATTTAGGTTATGAGCTATATGTGAATAAGGTCTTATAGATAATATGTAATTTTACATAAAAGGTTAGCTGGTGCCTGACAGGTTTTTGGGACAGGAATTGGAATAAGAGGGTTTTGAATGTAGATAAGGATGAAGAATGTCGAATTTTGATAGGAAGGAAATTCCAGAAACTAACAGAACGTGCAATAAAGGAGTTTTGGAACGAAGCAGATCTGTGAGAAAGAATGTAAAGGTCGGAAGGTCGAGATCTTGTGGAGAGGGAGTGGACTGAGGACTTCAATTGGAGAAGGTTGTAGGCGTAGGAAGGACGATGATTGTTGATGATATGATAGAGGAATGTACCTAGGAAATATTGTCTTCCATTGGAGGGGAAGAGCCACTCTAACTAGTGTAGTGGTGAGAGACATGGTAGTATCTCGGGGCACCAATTACAAATCTCACGCAAATGTTCATTATTCTTTTCAGTCTGTCGCGGAGCTCCACCGAGAGTCCATCATACACCACACAGCAGTAGTCAAAGTGGGAGAAGATGAGAGAGGAAACGAGGAGTCCACGCGTATGTTGAGGTAGGAGATGTCGGAAGCGATGGAATAGTTTGAGGGTAGAAACTGTCCGTCGGGAGATGTGAGAAATATGGTGACTCCAGGAGAGGGTTTGATCAATAAATAGTCCTAAATTTTTTACAGAGGAGTAGAAGGAGATTGGCTGGTCACCAAGGTTTAGTATGGGAAAGTCCGTATAGGATCTAAGGAGGGGCTTGGAACCAATGATAATGGTCTGAGTTTTTGAAGCATTTAACCTTAATCCGTTTAAATTTGCCCAGACACAGATTCGATCTAGGTCTGCTTGGATCTTAGTAAATGCTCCCAATAGCTCAGGGAGAGAAAAGGATAGGTATATTTGAGAATCGTCTGCATAAAGGTGGTGGGAGCAATAGAGAATTGAGTCATGGAGGTCATTAATATAGGAACTAAAAAGGAGAGGAGATATGCTAGATCCTTGGGCAACTCCAGAGGATAAAGGCAGGTAGGCAGATAATGGTTGATTAGGAATGGAGACTGCTTGGGTGCGTTGTGATAGAAAAGATTAGAACCAAGAGATGGAACTATTGGAGAAGGAGATATATATACAGGCTGTTTCAGGGTTGTGGCCAAACTGAAAAAATAAATTATGGATCTCAAAACAAAAAAAAAATTCCTATGAAGGTATGTCCCCAAACGCTTTGTTTAGGAGATATTCACACCTAATGATTTTCGTTGTTATAAATTATTTACGTTATATTAAGTAAATAAAACTTATTGTTTACTTAATAATTAAACGTAAACATTAACATTCATAATAAATCTTTCTTCAACAGAAGCAGTGGCAGAATGCCATTGGATTTGTGTTATTATTTCAAAAGATTCAATTATCCCTCTTCGTAAGAAATTAAGGTCATTGACCGGACTTGCATAGACTTTTTGTCTAAAAACCGTAAACAAACACCATATCGGCGTATTCATTATTAGTGTAAATGGAAGGCAAAATGATGAGTGCTCTGCAAAAGCCTCTTACAAACATTTAATATCAATGTATCAGTGTATCAATCTTTATTTGTTTTAAGGGAATAACTCTATACAAATGGAGTCTATCACAAAATAATAAACATTATTAACCTTATGGAAATACAAATTACTTTTTATACTAAATAGCAGACATTACAACACTCTTAAGCATAAATTAAAAATTATATTCGGTAAAGGTCAGACACTTAAAATAGTTCCAATTATCAAATTAATATAAAATTGTCAACAATATACATAAATAAATACACATAAAATAATAAATACAAATTTTTTTAAATGTTGATATTAAACTAAGTTTTTTAACAAATTAATATTATTGTTGAGGTTTACATTTAAAAAAGTAATTAGATCACATACATAGGTTTTATTTATTTCATATAACGTAAATAATTCATTACAACGAAAATCTTTCGGTGTGAATATCTTCTAAAACAAGCGTTTGCGGCCATACCTTCAGAGAAAATTTGTTTCTTGTTTTGAGGTCCTTAGTTCATTTTTGCAGTTTGGCCACTTAACCCTGAAACAGCCTGTATATACATATTAAATAAAATATTTTGTTTTAGCTTTTTCTTCTGCCTAATCAGGTAAATTTAGTTTTATTACTAGCTATCACTTTCACGGAATTTCATAACTGCTAGACAAACCAGTCCGTAAAGAAATAGATAATTTTTATTTTTGACTTTGATAATTAAATTAGGGACTTTGAGAACTCATCTCATCCCGAAATTCATTCATCTCCTCACACTGAGTCCAAGCAAATTGAACGAGTTGAGAAAGTTGGATATCTCAACGAGAGTATTGCCGCTCAGTCGTTCTTGGCTGCGACTGCCTCAAGATACCCCTACTCAATACTTCCAGTCTGCTTGTACTGATGGTGGTTTGGGAGTAATGAGCTTTAACAGTGCTATACCCTCACTCAAGCTCGCGAGGTTACGACGTATGGAGTACTCTGGTTGCCCAGTAGCAAGAGCCGCCTGTCATTCCTCCTTTTTTACTAAGAAAATGATAAAACTCACAAGCAACCTCACGAAAAAGGGCCTCAACTCGGAAAACACTTCCAGTGAAGAACGAAAGAAAACGCTGTCCATGAAGTTATATCGTAGCGTTGATGGTAAGGCATTAAGGGAGTCAAAAAACTGCCACCCATCAACTCATTGGTTGACAGACTACGCGGCTCCGGTAACCGGACGGACCTTCATACAGACGGTAAGAACTCATATAAATGCCCTCGCAACCCGAGTGAGATTATCCAGAGGACGTAGGGCTTTTATGCCGACCCAATGCAGAGCTGGGTGTCCTGCTAGCGAAACTGCCAGCCATATTATTCAACACTGCATTTTGTCTCATTGGAAATTGAGAAAGTACCTGGAGTTTTGTTATTTTGAAAAATATATTAATTATGTATGAACTACAAAATAAATAAATAATAAAATAATATACCTAAATTTCTACCTTGGGAAGAGTGAATAGGAAGGAATGGATCAGACAATGTTTTGAAAGAGAATCTAAAATAAACCAGGGTAGTGGAGGTTAATTCGTCCATGAGAACAGCAGTCTTGCAAATTGAGCTTCAGCTTCTGGACATTGATCATTAGGGACTAATTGGATGCTCTCTTGTGTCAGAATTGTCAGGAAGATGGTCATACCACAGCAATATGTAAGAAAGACTTTAAATGCAGATAGTGCAGGCATAAGACAAACAAGTGCCAGGCTATGAAAAGCTGCTCCCCGCCAAAGTGTATGAATTGTATGATGTCAAGGAAGGCGCTAGATGAAATAAGGAATTGTGCTGAGATCAGAGGGCGCCTCGTGCACTTGTCAAAGATGTTGGAAGAGAAGACCCGCTACACTTAGTGGTGGGTCTACGCTCTTACTAAGGGAAGGTCTTTGAAGGTGGTTTTTGAAAGTCGCTGGAATGCAAAGAGAATATTAAGGCGCGGTCCACTATGGAAGGGGCACAGCTGTACATTGGACTGTGCCTAAGTAAAATCCTATTTTTATTGTTCCTGAAAATAAATACATACCATAAAGGACGCATAAAAAACAAAACAAATAAATAAAAATAAAATAACTAATAAAAAGTATGATTGGTGGCAGTGATATGCGCAAAATTCATGCGCACTATCTCACTACTGCTGGGAACTCCATATTACAGAGTAGGAAGAAAATAAAAGTCTAATAAATCGAAAAAAAGTGGACGAAAAATTTATATTGCAGCATCGAATTATCAACATTCACAATCCCTAATCATTTGTCGAATTGAATTGATAGTTGTAGTTGTTATAACCGCCACATACAATCTACGAAAATTTAAAAATTATTTATCTTCTATTACACATATTTAATGCCTATTATTTTTCACAGTCATTATTATATTTTTAACAATTGCTAAGTATTGTTAACAAATTTAAACGAAATCTGTTGACATTGTTGCCTAGATCATTTGTTTTTTTCATAGCCCCTTTTTTATTTATCTTTATCTTGAATCCTTGGATTTTCGTTCCCTTCATAATAGTCCTTTTACTGCTAAAAAGCATTTTTTTTTTGTCGTTTCTGAGTATTTTTTTTTCCTTCATCTGTAATATAATCGGTGATGGCCTCAGGCTTGAGTTGATCTTATCCTCTAGAGCTTACAACTAAATTAATAAAACATCTATCTCATGAGATTTGTTGAAAACGTTTTGGAATTTTGGCTGGTAATAAGTTATTGAAAAGAGGATTTGTCAATTGTTGAGACTTTACGAAAAATATTTTTTTTTCGTTTTGCGAGAAATTCTTTTACTGTTGATAAACTTAGCGCTGCTTTTATATCCAATGGTTCCTTTCACTATTTTTCTGATTATTCCATTTTGGAAATATTTTAACCTTTTCCCAGTTGTTTTGCTGACATGATCAAACAGAGGTGCACCATACAATATATTCGACCGTATTACACTTGTATAGATAAGGAGCTTTAGGCATAAAGATAGATTTGTCGTCCTAATTAAATTTTTGAATATGTACGTCTTAGATCTTACTTTTTTATTATTATTTTTTTTTTTTTTTTGTCAAAATGTCTAGTAAATTTTAAATGTCTGTCGAAGTGAATACCGAGATATGTTAAGTCAGTCGATAATTTAATACTCTTGATGTTAATTTTGAATTCATTTGGCATTTTCTATTTCCCTTTTTGATATGAAAATTATGGTATTCTAAATTTTCTCCAACTTTTTTTACCAAATCGAACGTTTATTTTTTGGAGAGGGGGGGGGTGGAATTATGCCGAGTTAAAATTCTCCGGGTCACGTGCGGTGCTATGCACACTCGTTAACCCATTTGGCCACCCCGCCCCCATTCTACTCACACCTGTCAAAAATAGTGACATCCAGCGAGTGTGATGTCGAGAAGTAGAATTGAAGGAGATCATTGGTAGGCGTGATGGAGAGAAATGCCCCGCGGTCTCTCTTCCTATCTTGATTTTAATATTTATAGTTAATGAAGGTCCCTTATCCAGCTTCTTTCTATTTTAATCAACTATTCTTTTAATGTCGATTATGGCTATGCCTTGAATCAGTGAGTTGATATGCCCGTGTAACTTATTGTGAAATATTTTGTAGTGTGTACGAATGTGGTCATTAACTGGAACATCTGCAGGTAATCTTTATGTAAACTAGTGTTACCAACCTACTAGGGAGCTTTGTTTATATTCCTGAAAGTTTTTGATGTCAAAGTCTGTAGTTTGGTCTAAATGGCCTTAATTATGTATGAGCACGTATTAGATTTCTGTCTAAGTTTTAATGTTAATCGTCCAAGACTATAATATTAATAAGAATAAATGATACTTCTAAAAGAATTTTACATATGTCAATACGTTTAAATTGAATAAAAGATGAGTTAGGTCTTAAAGGGAATGTTAATACATTCACTCTGTGCTAAAAGCTCCCATAATTGATGGCGGTCCAGACAAAAGGTGAAATAATCGCTTTAATTAAAGCTGTTTGGCCAGCTAACCTCCTTAGGACTACAATAGGAGAAAGGAAAAAAAATTATAAAATAAAAGCCCATGGTCTCCTGCTCCTCGTTGTCTTTTTGCATCCTTTTCTTCTGCAGGACCAGGCTCAATGGAACTTATGAATATGCAAAAAGGATACTCAGCTTCTTATTGGTAGGCAAGCCCTTTTTTATTGTTAGGGTCAGAATCAAAATTTGAGAATTGTGGAGAGGGGCAAGGGAGGAGGGAGGAAGAAATGTATTATTCATTTTGGTTTTAAAAATCACTTAAGACATCCCATCAGACGGCCATCTGACGCTGTAATTATTTCTACGATATCGCAGGTCATTTATAACCTGCCTCCTCCATTACCTCTGTACCTAAAGCACTTCTCTTCTCTTGGAATGAATACTTTAAATTCATTGTTATTCTAATTCCAGGTGAAGAATAATGGTGTAAAACCTTATTTCTACTAAAAAAAAATATGTATCTATATTAATAAAAACGTAATTTTCGTTTGTTTAAATTCGCTAATCACCGAAAATTCTTCACCATCCGCTTTGAAATATTGACATAATCTTTTTACCGCATTCAGGAGTATTTTTATATACATTTAATATCCGTCCGTTTGTCGGTTTCGTAATGGCGCTGTAGACTGTAGCGTCTAAAAGGTTGTAACGATTTTAATTAAACTTGACTAAAGTTTTCTCCTTGAAACCCTTTTAATTTATATATATAACATGTTTCCCCTAAAAGCGTGTGGGAAAAAGTTACGATGGGTTCAATACTATATTTGCAAATAATTCAAAAAGTACACAATTTTTGCTGGATTATGCCCATCATTATTTGAAAGCTTTCTTGATTTTCTACAAAATCCTACACAAAAATTGAATTAGGAATCGCGAGAAGTTATGAGTTATTTAGTGAAAAGCAGTTAAAAAGATTCTAATAGAGAGTCAATCGGTTTCCGTGGCGAGAGGTTAAAAAAAATTTGTGCTCAGAATAGAAAATATCCACTCGCGTTATACGTTTCAGATCAAGGATCAAATTTGCTAAAATTCAGTGACTATCTACAGTCTCAAATCGATGTAACGGGAATATCACCTACAACCATTTATCCGATTTTCATTAAATCTTCGGGGATTCTGCGGATTAGTGTCTTGATTGGACTCATATCAATTTCATCAAATATATTTTCTTAGCTCTGCTAATATTTGATTCAAAGTTGGAAGAAATATGAGCATTGGTAAATAAACGATGCTGTATTAATTTCATCCCATTACATCAACTGATTTCTCTTAAATATGCCCCAACATATTTTCCGTGATACCTCTATATCTTAAAAGCTACACGTTCGATTTGGCTCTAAGCTGGAAGGAAGTTAGAAATTGATAAAAAAATTATCAAGTAAATACCAATTTCCATAAGTCCTTTCAATACTTTCAGAAAATACTTCCACTTTCGAATCTCAAAACGTATTGATTTTAACACGGTGCGTTCGATTTGACCCAAAGTTGAAGGAAATGCGGAGAAAAGTGTAGAAATTCCCTAGTGTCAATTTTATTCAACCATTAAATTTTTAAAAAATTCACACTGATTTCAAAAAGTTAATTTAAACTGTATGTTTTATCATTTATATATTACTTTTTTTTTATTGAGAAAAAAATACATTTTGCCTCAATTAAGGGCATTGAGTATTTATGATGAATGAAGGACAATCATACAATATATACAATAAAAGAACAACAAGATTATAAGAAAATCAAATAAAATAAAACTTAGAGTAACAGAATAAATCAAACTGATATAACATTAAATAAAAACTAAAATAAAAAAAAAATAAATAAAAACACATTCAAACTTAAATAAAAAATATAAATAAAAACACATTCAAACTTACTTATATATTACTGGCATGACATCTAGTGCCGTTACTTAGATTTCATATAATTTTTAGTGAAACTTAGACGGCCCAGTATGGATTTTGCCTAATCCTATCCACAGCTTTCGCTTATAGGCGTGCGATTTTCCTTTACGATATGTACCGTATATTTGTAAATTTACATTAAATTTATGCACAGACTGTAAAAAATGAAGTCATACTTGTGAGTTTGTTTATACCTTTTGAAGTACAACCAACTGGTTCTGGTCTCGATTTCCTTCTCGATCGAAGTAGTAAGAGCCTTTATTCCAAATCTTTTTGAGCTAGTTTAGTGTAATGTAATTTTCTTATATTTATGTATATCTTTACATATATATATATATATATATATATATATATATATATATATATATATATATATATATATATGTATATCTTTACATATATATATATATATATATATATATATATATATATATATATATATATATATTGTTATATTTTATTACAGAGGCTTGGTAGCGTTAGAGGTGAAGACGTCCATTACTTGCTCGGGCTTCCTCTTGTGGACGGATATCCTTTCTTCCCACAGAACTACACTGCCCAAGACCACAAGGTGGCTGAAATAGTCATCAACTTCTTCACCAACTTCGCCAAAACCGGGTAAGAAATTTTAGCTGAATAATAGTTGTTAAAGTTAAAGCATGCCTTGAGAACCATAAGTAAATCATGTTAAATTACATTATCATGACTAAAAAAAATATATATATATTTATTTAAATAATGAATTTATTTTATCAAGGTTTCTTCTGATGTCCTCAAGTTCACAACTACTTTGTTCTTTTTCTTTTTCCTCTACCTCGACTTTTCGGACATAGGTTTTTTTCCGGATCCAGGGCAGAGGACGGGATTAAAGTTAAAAGCCACAGCCTTGGGTATCGAACTCGTAATCTTCAGTTTATCAAGTTGATGTACAACGCGTGTTTTGCACCACCACGATTCAGTTCCAGTTAAAATTATCAAAATTAGTTCAGTTGAACGAAGTTTCTGCTTCTCCCAACTTCAAAGCTATTTCCATTTTATCCAATCTATCGAAGTCAGTGAAGTGATTAATCCTCTCTCAGCTTAATAATTTCCTTGAAAGAAACTTTCCCTCAATCCTTTACAATCAGACATCCACTTTCAACCTTCCACCCAACATGCTCTCTTGATAATTATCCAAGACATCTTATATATCTGCTGGTTAACAGATTCATGAAAAGTACGGAAAAAGTTTTAAACACAAAAAAATATTACATTATATTATATCTTATGACAGGAGTCGGCAAACTTTTTGTCCCGCATTGAGGCCTCCACTATGTTCCGTTGATCGCATTGAGACAGCACACACGCGGGCCATGCCGTGTGAAGAAAAAAAAGTTCTATAAATGATATTTCATCTGGAAAAAAACGTATGCAATGTTTTAGTAAACTCGTGTGTAAGTAATTGCTAACTGTTATACTTTTCAATAGTTATCAAAGTTATATTTAGAAAGGTATCGAAATGGTATTTTTTGATAATCTTAAATATCTGGGGATGCATTTGGATCGATCGCTTAGATGGACATTGCACATGGAAATACTTAAAGAAAAGAATCGCCCTGCTGCAAAGAAAAAATGAACTGGAAATTGATTTAAAAGACGTACTGAGACCAATATGGACATATGTAGCAGAACTTTAGGGTTCAGCAAAACAAACACACACAAACAAAATGCAAAAAGCACAATCGAAAATTTTACAAAAAATTGTTTAAGCACCTTGGTACATTTCAAATAATACTATACATAACGGCTTAAGCACCCCAACAGTAAAATCTTACTTCCACGACAAATACACGACATTTCATTCTTCAACATAAAATCACTCCAATCCTATGGTTCTTTCTATCTCCTGCTCCCTGTTATCTGAATAACGCAGATTGAGAAGAAAATGGCCAAGAGATCTACTATATCGATGAAAACAAAATCAAGCAAATACACCAAGACAGTATAAATACAAGAAATTTGCTAGATGCGCAGCCGCGCAGGTGCAAATTGCATAAAATATAAATAAATAAATAAGTTAAAAGTATAAATGCAATGATGTTGGAAATAATGTTTAAATTACAATAAGTTAATAACTTTGCTAATAAAATTATACAGTGATACAGGTTCACTTTTTTATGAGTTTATAAATAAATAGGCACGGTAGGGTTGATAAATAAATAATAAATAATAAAAATATAAATTTACTTGCTCATGAATAAATTTTTTAAAATATTTTTATTTCCATAAGGAACAATATTAAGTTTTTAATAGGGTCCACTTGGAGTGATTCTTTAAAGCTATTTCTGCAAAAGTATTTTCCTATTCTATTTCATAATAATTATTATTGTATCGCAATATAATTATTTGTTTAACTTCATTTCTTTACCCACACCTGTGATAAGCAATGACAATTAGCGGATCTGCTGTCGGTAAGTGTACAGGTAGTGGCATTAATCGGCGTGATGGAGAGGATTACCCAGCGGCATCCCTTCCTGTCATTATTTTAGCACATTTTAAGCTAAGAAATCCCTCATCCAGCTCCTTTTGAGCATATTAAGTGTGTTTTCGGGCATGTTAAATGTAGCCATACTTTGTATAAATGAGTTAGTATGTCCGTGTAAGTTATTATGATATAACTATTATATAAGTAATATTATATATAATGCAATAATAAATATATTGTCTTTAAGGGGATATGTCCGGACCGAAAATTAACTGCTGTCATCTAGGTAAAATCAAATTACCACCTCCGGATTAATGTGCATACAAATTTTAAGTATAAAATCATTAATTTGTACTAGACCAGTACGAGGTAACAGGAGCTCAACTAATTCATAAAATAATCGCCTAATAAGGTGAGCTCCTCTTATCTCCTACTCTCCTAATACTAAAATAAATAATGTATGAATGTCACTAACAATTTGTTTATATAATAGAAGGGAGATTATACTGGAGTATTCTAAAACTTGTAATGAGACGAACACCAACCATACGAATAATTAGCTTGACCTTTCAACCTAAAAAGGTTATTATATTATTCCTTGTGGCTAGGTAATGCCCCTTTTAAATATATTGTTATCTTAAGAAATTATTCATCAATGCTTTGAACCGCATGAGTAGCGACACAAATATTTAATGATGATTAAGCTAACATACATAGTACTCGACTCACATAACTAGTTCAAACCACATTATACTAATAAAACAATCCAGTTAATAGTTTCATGGTTTATTCGTCAATGGTTTCACCTATTACTGTTTATACTGTTCCAATTCACTAATACTGTTTCTAGTCAGTATCGGTCTCAATAACAATTAGTTATATTAATTCATTTCTTAATTAATTAATATCATTATTATTTAATATGTGTTGGTGATTGGTAATAAATCACAAAATGTAACTTCTTTTCTTCGTTTAGCTGGTAAGCTGTATGATAGTGTCTGTTTTTGACAATGATAACTTCCAAATATACAAGAATTTACATATTAACGTTTTTTTGAAATTTATTCCCATCTTCAGAACTTAAAATCTCATATTGTCTTATCAATTCATGGCTAAAGTCTGATTTGCTCCTTTGTCATCTATTAGATTTAGGTTACAGATAAATCATAGTTATAATATATAGAGCAGCAACATTCCTATAAACCAATAACCTATTGGCAGACACCCAATTATTAGTCTATAGGAATGTTGATGCTCTAGATATTATAACTATAATTTATCTATAACATACATTTTTTTTTTAATTTATTTATGTATTAAGAAAGAATACATTAAGTAAATGTTATAACAGAAAATAAAAACGTAAAAACACTTGTTGAGAAACTACCCACTGGTAGCACTCTAAAAAAAAAAAAATGTATTTACAATAGAAGATCTCGAGGCCATCTTCTTTTCAGACGCCTCGGTGGGTTATCAGGAATCGAATAGGAAGCAAGGTTGGAAACGAGAGGATTCGGATGGTTCTGAAGTTTATTATGGAAGAATATGTATCTGGATTGGGCCAATTCGGAAATATAAGCAACATTAAGGTCTTTATGGATTATTTTATTTGTAACAAAGTAAGGAGCATTGAGGATTTTACGAATGATTTTGGATTGTAAGGATTGGATGCGTGAGAAATAACATAAATTTAAAACATGACAAAGGAGCACATCAGGCTTTAGCCATGAATCGATAAGGAAATATGGTATTGTAAGTTCTGAAGATGGGAGTAAATTTCCCGAAACTTTAAGATGTGAATTCAACAAATAAATCAATTATTGTATAATTGTAAATTATAGTTGCCAAAAACAGACAAAATGTAACGTTCACTGTAAAACATTGTAGAAAGAATGAATAGAATGTCTTCGGACGTTTCGGGTATAATAAATATTGTGACAAGCATTCAAGTTTATTTATTATTTTCAATTTTTTTTTTCATATATGAACCTTTATTGCATTCAAATTTGTTCATATTCATGAATGAACTTTAGTCTTAATTTTTATTTAGATTTAATTTGATTTTGATAAACAATTTCATTCGGTGGAAGTTGATTATAATAAATATTTATTTTTCTTCATGTCTCATTTGTATCAAAAATTCATTATCTTTAAAAGTTTGATCGTGGATATAAGCGCCCACATGTCATAAGGAAAATAAAGACCTTGAAAAACTGACTGAAAAACGATATGCCCTTTTTCACAAGTCACAAAAATTATCCCAAATATACCAGAAACTAAATACATATAGAAGCTTTATAAATCAATATAGGCGTACGTTTCAGCAAAACAGATACTATGTCCAAAACTACAGGATCATTCCATGTCAAAGCAACATAAGGTCTGAACCTCACCATCTCAGATTTTCTTGAATTTGGCTACAGAACTATTTGAACAATCTTTTCATAATTTATATTAGAGGTCATTTTACAGAATTTTAAATGCTGTTATGCTCCTATGAGATACAACATTGAATAGGTTAATAAAAGAAATATTTTTAAAAAAAATATAATCTAAAATTTTAATTTTCTCGGCAAACAATAAATGTTGAATGACAATAGCTTCATTGCTAAAAAAATTGGAGACAAATTTTTGGTTTTTATAATTTTTTTTTAACAGATTATTCAAGATATTTACAATTGTATTACAATATAAATAAAACAAGTAAATGTGTACACAAGAATATAATCACATGAAAACACTTGTTAAGAAAGTATTCATTGGTAGCATTCTAATGAGATGTCAATATACGGAGATCACGAGGCCATCTTCTTTTTAGGCGTCTCGGAGGGTTATCAGGAATCTAAGAGAAAGCAAGGTTAGAAATAAGAGGATTCGGATGGTTATGAAGTTTATTATAGAAGGATAGGTACCTGAATTGGACGAAATCGGAAGCATATGGAACATTATGGTCTTTATGGATTATTTTATTTGTGACAAAGTAAGGAACATTGAGGATTTTACGAAGAATTTTGGATTTATAAATTTAACTCTTGATTGATTCAATTATTAAAATTATGCTAAAATTTACATTTTCCTAGTAAAAATATAGCAGAATATTGCTTCGACTAATAATTCCAAAGTCAATTTTATTATTTATCCTATTATATTAAGAAACAGAATCTGTTTTCCATGGTAGACAGCAAGAATGTTAGTATCTTCTAGTTTACGTTTATTGAGACATTTTTGACACTTCCGTTTCACAAATATAAATTCATAGAAAGCCTATTCACATATATTTGTAACGTAATTTTAGGGGGGAAACTCGTGGATTTTGTTATTTTAATTGATAAAGTGAATTGTCAAGATTTATGTTGTTATTTTTATCTGTGGGTATTACAGACCTTGCAGATGTTTTGCCGCCTTCATAGATTGTCGTATGTACTGTATATATATATATATATATATATATATATATATATATATATATATATATATATATATATATATATATATATATATACGCTCCCTGATACGTAAATAACAATACACTACATACCGACTTACAACAACCAACTATCTACCAATACACTCTTTACTCCCAATTTCATAAAAACTACAAATATAAAACAACAAACTTATAAACAACATTTCCATCAGAAGGAAATTAAAAGGAGCTGGGCGATAGATCTCCTTTTCCGAATTAAGGAACTAAATAAAGACAGTACGCTGTTGGTAACTCTGCTTCATGCCAGACCGAAATTTATCTTTATATTTACTAATTATCACTCATACCTATGACAGATGGAAATAAACTTATAAAGAGAAAAAAATTATTAATGCATTTACATAGGATTATTAATAGATCATACGTTTCCTTCACAAAAAAAAAAAAATGTAAATACATATATAAAAATAATTTTGATATATTGTATGAATTCAAAAATATAATTTTTAATATTGATAATATAAAAAAAACCAGATTGATTTAATCACATCTTTGCCGCTCTTCTCGTTTGATTTTGAAAGTTATTTGTATCGATTATAGTATTTAATTAAACGAACAGGCAGTGAGGGAAAAAAATTATTTAATACTTTAATAACTGAGAGCGTTATATCAAAGGAAGAAAAAGGAAAAAAAAATATCTTGGGTTATTCGTTTAAAAATCGAAACGTGACCGTATAAACGACGTGGGACTCAGGCTAGTGGTTTTTGCCGGGAAACAATAAAGGATTGCTTGGAGGGGAGGGGTAAAGGGAGTAGGGGAGACTCGTTATTTGGCGGGTATTAATAAAGCGCGGGAGAAGCAATATGTTCTTGGCGGGAGATCTCTATACCAACCCAGGACAAAGGAACTACCTCCTTATCAACAGACCCCAATGGTCCAGCTATATATTTTGTGTATTATATATATATATATATATATATATATATATATATATATATATATATATATATACAATATGTGTGAATAGTAGACTTAAAAGACAAGAAACTGCCAATTGATTTCAATTACTACAACACTTACTTGACAAACGTTCTAAACTTCCAATATTCTAAAAAAAAAAAACGCTTCAAATTATTTCACAATGGTTTGTTATTTCCAAACAATTATACATCCAAAGTAACATTACCTTCCTAATTACAAAAAAATAAAAATAAAAGGTGATTCCAATTATTGGACTAAACTTTTTTTTTAATCATTAGTAATATGCTAAAAAAAATAGCATTACTTCAGCAACACATTCAAAATTTAAAAACCAAACCAAGGATATAACATTTGGAGTAGAACATAAAAAAAAAACCGGAGACCAGAAATTTCGTAAACTTTTAAAAAACTATAATACAATATCGACAAAAAAGTAAACACTTTTCGAGTTATACGGAATTTAATTTTACCATCCCTCGTAACTTTTTTTCCAGCTTCTTTTCGTTGAAGTATGTTATATAGATAAATTTAAAGGGTGTCGAGAAAATGACTTAAGCAAAGTATCATTGAAATCTGTACATTCGTTTAGGAGCTAGAGTCTGTAGCAACAAAGTTTTTTCGGCCGCCATTTTGAAAGTTAAAGGCGGAGAGTAATGTCGATGAAGGAGGATCGTCCTCGGGTGACCTCTGATTTTATATCAAAATTTGAAAAAAATCAGTCCAGTAGTTTCGGAGAAAATGCGCGGACTGCGGACGGACAAAAAAATTTGTATTCTTTTTTCGAATTCTACGCGTCTTGAAACGTGACACCTCAAATTTTGAGTGGGGGTTATGTTTTTGAATTTTTTGGTCGATCACAATCTTTCATTATTGAAAATATTAAACCAAAATCATTTACACTATCATCATCAAGCCCATTTGGACATATGGTAATGAGCTTCGGGGCTCTACAAAAACATCAAATTCTTCCCGTATCCAAAATCCTCCGTAAAACCCTAAATGCTTCTTATTATGTAACAAATAAAATTATCCATAAAGACCTCAATAATCTTCTTGTGGAAGACTTGGCCCGAACTAGATATTCCTCTTTTGATTCTAAACTCTTTGGTCATCACAATCCTCTAGTTTGTAACCTTTCATCTAATACTATTTCTGAAAACCATACGTGGCGTCTGAAAAGATGGCCAAGAGACCTCCTAAATTAATTTATCTTTGAAGTGTTACTAATGAGAATACTTTCATGTTATATATTCCTATAGCAGATTTACTAGTAGTAAGTATGATTTCAGTTGTAAATTTCAATAAAAATAAAAACAAAAAAAAAGTTTGTATACACCTGAAATTTTGCAATAACGTTTTCGTCAAAATCGGTTAAAAACAAGTGCAACTTCATATCATCGATTTTGCACATTTTTTCTCGAAAAGGCTCAAACAATTTTGATTAAATTCATCAAATCAGTGTAAAATATAATCATTTTTTAATATAATTTAAGTCTTATTTTCATTGATGTTCTGTATCAGGGATTCAATGCCTAATTTTTTTAATTTATTCCTCTAAAGTACCTTTAATTTCTTTTATTGGAAATAATTAACCATTACGCGTTCCAATCTGCTATAAAATGGTTAAATATGGAATATGAAAGAATTTTGATAAGTCACTAAAGAAGAAATAAGGGATAGTGATAGAGAACCGAAGAAATCCGAGCGTGTACTCGATCTTGACCGAAAGCTTCGAATAGGCTTCTATAAGTAACAAGTGCTTAATAAAATACGGGCGTCGATAATTGTATAGATTACAGCAATGTAAAAATTAAAATTTGTATCTATACTAATGAAAACAAATTAAAGTACCTATACTGAAATATACAAAGCGGACTTCCACGGAATCGTTCGACTATTGATCAAATATTTCATTTATGGCAAATATTGGAGAAAAAGTTAGAGTACAACAGCTGTATATCGATTTTAAAAAGGCTTACGATTCTGTTGACCGCCAGAAACTTTATAATATTCTAATTGAGCAAGGGATTCCAAAAAAAAATATAGTAAATCTAGTCAGTATGCGCTTGACGTAAACACTCAATAAAGTTAGAATCAGTAATAATGTATCCGAAAACTTTGAGGTTCGTTCGGGTTTAAAACAGGTAGATTCCCCCTTCGCCTGTCCTGCTCAATTTGGCATTAGATCACGCTATAAGAGAGGTAATGCGTAAAGAAAAAGGGTTGGATCTGGGTGGGACAACATCCGTGCTGGGCTATGCTGATGATCTGGTACTGTTAAGCGAAGACGTTGAAACTATAAAACTAAATACGACAACGTTAATGAAAACTGATAAAGAACTAGGACTCGAAATAAACGTGGATAGAACAAAATATATGGTTAGCTGCAAAAATGGCGATACTACTGGTGATATCGATATAGATGGTAATATGTTTGAACAGGTAGATAAATTTAGGTATCTAGGTTCTACGATAACTAGAAAAAACGAAATTGAAGAAGAGATTAAGGTTAGACTGAAGGCGAGAAATGCTTGTCCCGCAATACACACTTTGTCCCGGAATTTGAAGACTAGAATCTATATAACCATTATCCTACCTACAGTTCTTTATGGATGCAAAACGTGGCCGCTTACATTGAGAGATGAGCAACGTCTTAAGGTTTTTGAAAATAAAGTATTGCGTAGAATATTCGGACCGAAGAAGGATGAGTTAACCGGAGCGTTCAGAAGGTTGTACAACGTCGAGTTGAGTGAACTGTACTCAGTTAATATAATTGAGGTGATTACATCGCGAGGAATCAAATGGGCTTGTAAAATTGTTGGGCTTAGTAACGAAAGAATTCCTAAAAGGTTTATATTTGTTGTAGCGAATGGTAAGCGTCCGAGAGGCAGACCGAAGCGAAGGTGGGAAGATTGCGTTAAAGCCGATCTGAAGGGACTGGGTTTGGACGGCGAACAGTGGAGGGAGGTGTGTAATAAGCGATTGGTGGTGTCGGCATTGAACCTCCACGTTCGCTAAATCTTTTATTATTATTTCCATTCTTTATTCTCGCTTTGCGGGGTAAATTTGTGAGGTGGGAGACCAGAAGTCCAACCACCTTCATATTAATATTTATTATTTTTTGAACAATACGTGCTGTGTCTAGAACTGAGTGTTGAGCCTCTTTCAGCACTTCAAGAGGTAATTTTAATCCCATCGTGCCTGCCACTGTTGTCTTTGGTATCAATCCATTGGAGGATATTATAATTGGAGTGGTGGTGACGTTCCCCAAATTATATAATTCCTTCAGTTCGATTGCCAGTTCCTGGTATTTTCTCAGCTTTTCTCCAACAGGGGAGCTTATATTTTTATCATTGGGGATCCCGACATCAATAAGCTCTACTGTTTTCTCTCTCATATCTATCACAAGGATATCTGGTTTATTGTGACGCACAGTATGGTCAGTTATAATCAATTCATCCCAGTAGAGTTCGAGACTAATTTTATTATTATTATTTATTTTTATAACATTAAAAAAACAATGTATTTTCCTGGAGTGGGGAAGAATTAACTTCAACCACTTCGCGTTAATTTTTGTAGTTTTATTGAATATTAAGGAAGCTCCTTACTATTTTCGCAGTGTTCAGCAGCAAGCTTTCTGGGCTTCGTTTATAGTAGCTGTTGATAGGCCCAATTTTTCGGTAGCTTCTACAGTGGATTATTATTATTATAAGGAAATATGAATAAATATTTCTTAATTAGTAAACGGACAAACAATATTTAAGTACACTTAACTATTTATTATAAATTAAAATATAATATATATAAATTTTTAATAAACTAGTGGTTCTGTTACAGTAGGCTTTTTTATTTTTTCTGTGTTGATTCTCATCTGTAAATAATATCAAAATGAATAGCAATGGCTATTTATATATTAAATGTATTAAATTCTTACCAGGAAATATAATATTTGCTCCATGGTCAAACTCCATGGTCTCTATGCTATTAGTGGATAAAAGAGAGAGAGAGAGAGAGAGAGAGAGAGAGAGAGAGAGAGAGAGAGAGAGAGAACTCGTAGAAAATTACTGGATTACCTGGAGACCGGAGGACGCTAGGGACTCTGTTTATCCAGGTGAAAATTAAACCATCTCTGTAGTCGACCTGCAGCTTCCAGGCCCTGGAGAATTCCGCTTAATGGCACGCGGTACTGCCAATCCGTTTAGGAGGATTCTCTTATTATTCTTTACTCGACTCTTATAACACGTGTCCAAAACGTCAATAATTTATTTAGTCAATGGTTGGTTTTGGAGTCAATAATAAACCGAAGTTATTGCGGACAAGATGAAGTTGGACTGTTCGACAATTTTTAAAAACTTATATTAAAATATTTTATTATTATTAAAAAAAAACACTTTATTCAGAAATATTACAATTTGTCACAGTTTAAGGACACTTATAATAGAGTTCAGAGATTGCATTCATACCGTATATACAAAAATATAAATAAATAAAGTAATAACAAAAGAATAAGAAAAAAGAACAAAAGAGTAAAGAAAAAAAAAATATATATATACACATAAGTAAATAAAAATAGAAATAAAATTAAAACAAACACCTTATATAAAACATACCTATATACATTATTTACAATTTGCCAGGTGATCTCCGAACCAATCCTGTCCCCTCCACATGTGGAGGGAAAAGGGAGGCTTAGGAGATCCCTACGCTTCTCCCTCAGCCACTTCACTGGTATTTTAAACCAGCGGAGGATGAGTAAGAGCGCTACAGCCACAGACACTCATGACTTGAGTGGAGAATCTGGCCATTGCTAGAACTCCAAAATATCCATACAAAAATATTTTATTAGAAAAAAATAGTTTTTAATTCTTTAGCATTTTTGATGTCAAAGTCATTATTATTATTGAGAGAGTTGAGGGATGGGTTTAGGAATTTGGAAAGAGCTTCAGTTGGTTCATCTATA
>CAKMRH010000004.1:0-109918 GCA_928085145.1 Nezara viridula | reverse complement strand
AGATAAAACTATTTACGAAGTTTCAGGTGAATATTAATAATTAGATAAAAAGGGATCTGTACCTAGGTCTATTATCTATTTTGTAGAATTATACAACTACATAAATAAATTAATTTAAAAAGATTAAGTAAGTTAGAATGCAAAATTCTAAGATTAAATCGAAAAGTATGCAGTTTTAAATTATAAATATGAGTATTTGAAATCTAACAATTTGGTGCACAGACACAGCTTTCTGAACATTTGTTACACTGAAAAGATTCAGTTGCATTTGGGAAATTATTATCAAATTGGGAATTTGCTCTTTTTTCCGGGGTACAGTATATTATGTCTAAGTTAGTAATTATTGTTTTAATTTCAAAACATTGTATATTTTTAATTAATTATATTATGTATAAATGTATCTTCCTTCAAACAACTTTGGTAATGTTTTTCAATGTGCTTCGATTACAATAGCATTTACTTCTAGATGTTTATTATGGTAGTTTATCATTTTAAAAATACCCTTTCGATTTTTTTTAATGATAATGTAACATACATTCTGATTGGATTAACTATTCCTCCCTGAGAATTTGATGCCTTTGTCGTCAGCAGATGCTTAAAGGAATGTTTAGAAGCTTAATTTATGATAATCTAATGGTAAAACGTAAAATTTAAATTAGATGTTGAAGGAATTGCAATGTTTAAACCATGGCAAATTGTGAATCATATTTATAACTGATGGCTTACTAAATATACATATTAAACTTTTGTGTATCAAACATTATTGAAGGGAAGTTGTTGAAGGGAAGATTATTAGGTTTGTGTGGAGTATTCGCACGAGTCACCTAGTCTACTTATAAATTATTTTAATAATTTAAATAAACTAGCGCTCTCGCTCAAACTCCAATGGCTTTAGTACCAGTGACGCAGTGAGAGAGTAGCGCAGGGATCTCTTGGAGATCTCTGCTTTTCCTTCTATAGTTGGAGGGAGAAGCCTGGCTTTGGGTATATATTGTATATAGGTATGTCTGTGTTTTTAATTTACTTATCTATAGTTTATTTATTTATTTTTTTTATTGTACATAGTTCTTTTTGTTATTATTTTACTTTTGTGAATTTTGTATTTTCTGTATATATGTTGTGAATGTGTTCATTTATCACTACAATTATTGTCCACGAGGCAGGATATTATATATCTAAATAAATAAATAAAAATAAACTAATCATAAATTTACCTGTTTCTTTTTCGCATGCTTTCTGCGTGAGGAGATTTTATATATTGCTCAACGATCTGTTTCCATCGTCTACGACAAAGCCATCCACGGAAGAAACTCTGAACTTTTTTTATTTTCCTGAGTTCCAAGGAATCTTCTGGATACTGGACGGTAAGTGGCGGGTTCAATGGAGGAGGTGGTTTTGTTGGACGCCATTCCTTCTTTAAGGCACACAGCTAACAAGAATAAATAAACATATAAGAATCTCTCAATTAACGATAATTATTGAAAAGGACTCTCGATCCTTACCTCAGTTCTTAATTTCTTAATCTCAGTGCCGAGCTCTTCACACTGTTGAATATATTGCAGTTTCGCCGTCCTTTCGCTTTCAACAATCTGCAAAAGATGGAGGTGCTTTTGTTCGAGTTCTTCTTTCTGGAGTAACAGCTTATTGAAACTGAAATAATACAATTGTTAAATGCAGAGGCTTAATTTTTTTTCTTCAAAATTATTTATTTAGAATTATTACAATCTGTCACAATTTAGGACATTTATAGTAGTGTACAGAGAGAACATTCACACTATATTTACAAGAAATTGCTATGTTTTGGGGTATTTAATCTTATTCGGAATGCCAATGGATAATTACTGATGATAATTACCCAGAAACGTTTAATAAAAAATTAGAAATTATAATACATTGATTGGTCCAGAATTAATTAATTGAATCTCTTTTCTGAAAGGCTGGTTTGTGTTTATCATGCTTTCGAATTACACACATTATCTGTGATCATTATTATATGAATAGGTGGCAGAATTAAAATAACTTTTACTAAAAAAACTTAATTTATTTCTGTGTTTAATAAATAACCATAGATAGAATAGATAGTTTTATATAGTACTAGTTGGTTATTTGGGCTCAGGAGATCTTGGAAAATAGTATTTCCGTTAAAAATTCAGATTCGAAATGATACGTTGCAGTACTCTCCCTTAATATATTTAATAATATAAATTTATAATTTAAGGACACCCTCAGCTTTATAGAATGTATACAACGGCACTTAATGCTAGGTATAAAGAATAAAGACTGAAGTTGAAAACAAAGTAGTGAAATATAAACAAAAACGTAGCAATATTGAAGAGATAAAATTGGACATTTTTGCAACGGATTGGTCTCTTGGTTTGTTGTTAATTGAAAATAATGCTGTTTTAAATATATAATATATGTAATAAGCTTTAAATATATAATATAATATAAATATAAAGAAGCTAAGTTTAATGCAAAAGGTTGCATGTGAGAATTGTTTTTTTTTTTTTTTACCAGAGAGCATAAAAATAAAAACAAACCATAAAAACTGATTATTACTTGGTTATTTACTAGTATAATTTCATATTTTATTTATCTGGTAAATTTTGCTCTAATGAAATCATCATTTGTATCATACTCTAAAAATTATTCAATACGTTTATGATAACTAAAATATGTGAAGAATACTTTTGATTTAAATCTATTCGCTGTATATCAACAAAAACTCGGCCATTTTTTAAATATAACTTCTGTAATAGGGGACAGTAATTTGTAGGAATTATATCGAGTGTAACAGAAAATCGAATAGAAACACATAATTTCTTATTTTTAAAGCTAATTAAAAAATATATCTATATTGACTTCTGCAAATTGGTTCCTGAATTTTCTAGGATATTTAAATTTTGAGATAATTTAGTCGTTATTATTTGTTTTTGTTTTTTTTTTGTTATAAATTTTTCTTTTTCCGACTCTCTATCTCGGCGTCACGTCAAAATACAATTTTGATTTATGGCTTATTACAAAGAATATATAATGCTGAACACTTGCCTCACTCACGGTATGCAGATCCGATTTTTAGTTTTTGAGATATTTTAATCCAAATGCTAAAGCACTTCAACTATTCGGGCCGGCATTACCGGAATAATTGTTACATATCAGAGTGCCAAATTGGTTTGTTCGAAGATATTTTCATACCACTGTATATTAAGGAGAGTTCTGCAGTGTATAAGTATAATAGAATATGAATTTTCAACTGAAATATTATCTTTCAAGATCTGCTTAATCAATTATTATTAACAAACCTGACTTGGACTTTTGAAAGGCTGATGGAGACTGAAGTTAAAGGGGCAGATGTACACCATCACGCACAACTTCAAAATCATGCGGGTTAGTATCTAAGAATGTTTTAAGGGGTTCAATGCTAAGCTAAAGTGGGGATGGCCATCGATAGTACATATCAAAATTTTTCTACGGATGCACCTACATCGATATTATCAACAGTCGATATCGTCCCTATGTTATTTAAATTTAAAAATAATAAAAATTGTAATTTTCGGAAAGTTCTAGGAATTGTTTATTAGTGTTACCGTTAAATGTACTCATTTTGCCTGTTTTCATGTGGAGTTTTTTTTTTTTTTTTTTTTTTTTTTGACTTGATTCTTCAACTCACACCTGTCAGAAGTTCCGACAATCAGCGAGTGTGATGTCAAGATGAAGAGATTGGTCTTGGAATAGGCGTGAGGGAGAGGAGTACCCAGCGGCGTCCTTCCTGTCTTGAGCGTAATATTTCTAGTTAGTGGAGGAGATCCCTCATCCAGCTTCTTTTAAGCCTCCTTCGGGTGCTATCGGGCATGTTAGTTGTGGCCATGCCTCGAATCAATGAGTTTGTATGTCCGTGTAAGTTATTATGGAATCGTTTGTAGTATGTTCGTATGTGGTCGTTAACTGTTGGCATCTGTAAGTCTTTATGTAGAGTAATGTTACTGACGTACCAGGGAGCTTTGGTAATAGTCCTGAAAGTTTTAGATTGAAAAGTCTGTAATTTACGTATGTGAGTCTTTTTGGCTGTCCCATATATCTGTAAAGCGTAGGTCCAAATAGGCTTGAGTAGATAAGTATATGTATTCAATTTCTGTCTAAGTTTTAATTTCGAATTTCTTGCAAGGAGTGAGTACAATAGGCGTAGTCTTAGGTTTAAAGTTTTTGTTTTGTTTTTGATATGTTGGCCCCATGTCATTCTTCTGTCAAAGGTCAGTCCAAGATATTGAACTTTGTCTGTCTGAGGAATTTGGATATTGTCAAGGTAAATAGGGGGGCAAGTTTCACGTCGAAGGGTAAAAGTGATATGTTGTGATTTGTCAAGGTTGAGTCGAATTTTCCAGAGTTTGCACCAGTCGTAGAAATTGTTTAGGTGATATTGTAAAGTCTGTGAGGCGTATGCTGAATTTTGATGTCTTGTCAAGATTGTTGTATCGTCTGCGTAAGTCGCGGTCAGAGTATAGAGAGGATCTGGAATATCATATGTGTAAATAATATACAACAGAGGAGCGAGTACTGACCCCTGAGGCACCCCTGCTAGGGCTGGTTTAATGGTAGATAGTTCTGTACCTTGGCAAACAGAGAAAAATCTGTCAGAAAGAAAAGATTGAAGAATAAGATAGTAGGTTGGAGGGAGTATAGTCTTAAGTTTGAAAAGAAGTCCCTGATGCCAGACTCTATCGAACGCTTGAGCAACATCCAGAAATACTCCTGTTGCATATAATTTGTGCTCTAGTGCTGTCGCAATGTAGTCTGTCACTCGGTGTAGCTGATGAATGGTTGAGTGGTGTGAACGAAATCCAAACTGATGTTCAGGTATTATGTTTTCAGTAGTCAGTATGTCAAGAAGTCGTTTGTAGAGAAGTTTCTCAAAGATTTTAGAGCATAATGGGAGCAAGCTGATGGGTCTGTATGATGAAGGAAAGTCAGTGTTTTTGTTAGGTTTGTGAATCATTTTTATGAATGAGTATTTCCATTGTAAGGGGAATTTAGTCGTTCTGAGTATTGCGTTATAAATTGATGTTAGGTATACTAGAGCTTTCCTTGGCATTTTCTGGAGCACTTGAGCATTTATCAGGTCATGACCGGGAGCTTTCTTTTTAGGTAACTGTCTGATTTGTTCTGCAACTTGAGTGGGAGTGAAGCAAAGTGGAGGTAATGACAGTTGTAAAGGAATGTCTAAAGTGTTTTGTACATGTCTTTCGTGATCAGTATTAGAGAAGTCAGTATGTGGTATGAAAACAGAAGAAAGATGGTTGGCAAAGAGCTCAGATTTTTCAAGGTCTGACACAGCCCAGGAACCATCTACGTTTCGGAGTGGTGATGACACCTCACAATGCTTTACAAGTTTCTTAGTCTGTCTCCATAAGCTTCCATCGTCAGTCGAAAGATTTTTGAGGTAATTGTCGTAGTTCGTTCTTTTAAAATTCTGAATCTGTCGTTTAAGTTCATTGTTAAGTCTATTGAAAGTCCGTTTGTCTGATGGAAGTCGACCAGTCTGCCACACTTTGCGCGCTCTTCTCTTTGCTCTGATCAGGTCTCTAATGTACTGCGGATAGATTGGAAGAGACGTATTTCTGCTAGGTCTTGGTACAGATGATGACCATACAGCCTGTTGTAAGCTGATTGTGAACTTATCAACAGCTTTTTCGAGTTCCTCTTCGGTCTTAAGGGACATTGGGATTGATAGCGTCGAATTTAAGTAGTCGCTGTAAGCTATCCAATCGATTATTCTATCTGTAAGTGTTGGTTTTTTTGATGCAGTACGAGGCTCATCGCATAGTACCAAACTGAGAAGAGAATGATCAGAACAAAGATCAGAGCTTGCAGTTACAGTATACGGCACTGTCCTGAGTCCTTTAGTAATGAAAAAGTCAAGTAAATCTGGTGTTTTCTGTCTTGAAGTTGGCCAGTAAGTAGGTGTATCAGGTGAGATCGTGTTTAATGAAAGCTGATCGATGGCAGACTTTAGATTTCTTCCTCTAGGAGTACAGAGTCGTGATCCCCAGGACTGATGTTTGGCATTATAATCACCACCTGCAATAAAACACCGACCGAGATGTTGGAAAAAATTGTAAAACATTGCAGATGTTAGCACGTATCTCGGAGGGCAGTACACTGCAGCGAAGGTAATGGTATGGTGCTGGGTATACAGAGTAATTGCTGTGGATTGTATGTCAGGTGTAATGGGTAATTGTAAAGGGTTGTGTTTTAGTGATTGCTTAATCAGTATTGCCGTACCGCCATGTGCCGTCTTATCAGGGTGGTCAGTTCTATATATTTTGTAGCCTGGAATGTAAAATTTAGAATGTGGAGTCAAGTGTGTTTCAGTGATGAGAGCAATGTCAGTCCGTTTTTCATGTATGTACATGTCAAGTTCAGTCCTGTGTTGGTTTATACCATTTGCGTTCCAGAGAAGAACGGACATGGAGCCCACTGTCAGCCGATTAGTAGCCATAACTGGAGGATAAGGCTTGTGCAACGTGAGACAGTTCTTGGAGAAGGCTGAAAAGAGGCTGGATGAGGTTATTCAATCCACTTACCAAGTTGAAGAGCTGAGCTGAAGCCGGGTGATTGTAAGTCGGTAGTGGCGGTTGAGTAATGCCCTTTTTCATTTCTGGATGCTTTGGCTGGTGAAGGTGATTTTCTGGGACTTCTGTAGGAGAAGTTCGCAGTTTTGGTCCTAGATATTGAGAATCGGGTTTTGAAGAACCTGAATTTGCGGTATGCTGACTTTGCAGAAGAGAAGGAAACTCGTCTATACCTGGGGGTGCGCTAGTTTGTGCTTTTTGGGGACTTTGTATATTTTTACGGAGATTGCGTACTTCCCTCAGTTGTTTTAGAGTTGCACAACCTCTATAATTTGCTGGATGGGATCCGCTACAATTCGCGCATGTTGCTGCGGTCTCTCTTGTCTTTGTGCAGACGGTGCTATCATGTCCTTGGCCACATCTCACGCACTTCGGGGAGTGATTGCAGTAAGCCTTTGTGTGGCCATACTGCTGACAACGGGTGCACTGTGGAATCATTCTTTTCTTTCTTGGCTCTTCGATTTTCACTCTAGTATAGTATAAAAATTTGATATCAAAAATTTTTTCATTAAATGTGGCTTTAGAGATATCGATAAAGAACATGGGAAGTGGATTTTTGTATCTGGAAATAACGTTCACAATACTTGTGGCATCGTAGCCTAGGCATTTTAATTCGTATTTTATTGTTGGAGTAGCATGTGGAGTTAAGTGCATAATAGAGTTGAATAGTGCGCATAAGTAATGAACTTACAACATTAGGACCTGGGCTAAAATTCATTCATTCGGAATATAGATAACTTTGTTGTGAGTGATTTATGAGTGTAAACTCAATTTTCCCCAAATTTGTTGGTTAGAACCCATTCAAACCAAGGCCAAAAATTGTCAAAGAAATGTATGTGGGATGCAAATAACTTATCATTTCGCTGAATCCGATCGATGGGTGAATAGAAGACATAATGGTTTGAATGGATATTTATGAAGATAAGCTGAGAATACCAAACATGGGCAGGAACTGGAAAATTAATTTTACTTAGTAGGAATAAAATAATTTATATTTCCATTAATTAATTTAATGCGAATGAATATTTGTACTTATATTCATTTTCTAAAATCACTGGGTTTTCAACAATGTTTATATTATCGATGATAATATCGACTCTTGATATTCTTATTTTTTCTTGTCCACCTCTTCTTCGAATTTTAGGCTGTATGGGGTTTTTAGGGACAAAGGGATAACGCGATGAATTTTTTTTTTTAATATAATCTATTTATTGAATAATAATAATACAGCCACTGCTAGAGGGCTATAATTATTAGGGCTAAAAGTTCTCATTCATACAATATATACAAATAATAGAGAAACAAATATAAATATTAAAAGTAAATAAATAATACTGATGAAGAAAGTAAATAAAAAAAATAAACAAAAAAAATAAAATAAAAACTTCTAAACACAATCATACCTATTTACAATATATACAGGAATCTCCTAGCCAGGCCTTTTCCCCCCACAGGTGAAAGGCAAGGCAAGACTCCAGGAGATCCCAGTGCCACTTTTCCAGCCGCATCACTAGTATTAGAAGCCAGTGGAGACTGAAAGAGAGCACTAGAGAACGCGATGAATTAATTCAGAAATTAAAAGCCCCTTCCTCCCCGTACTGAGACGCGAACTCATAATTCCTTTCTATCTACTAAACTTCGGTTTATTACGTAGTTGGTTGCCGGGCAACGCTTGTTCTTCAGAAATGTTAGCTCGGTCCTCCCATCCCCAATTGTATCCATATTTCAAGTCCGATATTTTGATGGTACCGGTAGTGGATCATTGGGGAAGACTGTAAGAGGAAGGAATGGGCCATATCATGTTTTTCTAATATTAGGAGAGAGAACCTCAAGAAAATCTAGGTAGTGGAGGTTCATTCGTCCGTGAGAACAGCAGTCTTGCAAATGGAAAAGTTCTCCCGTAGTTTTGTACATACCAAAGCTATATGTAAGAAAGACCTCTTACATGCAGATGATGTTTTATTTGCGGGCATAAGGCAAACGAGTGCCAGACTAGGAAAAGCGGCCCCTAACCAAAGTGCGAGGATAGTATGATGTCAGGGAAGTTCAGTAGAGAGCGCCCCGTGCACTTGTCAAAGATGTTGGAAATACTAGAGAAGACCCATTACACCACTACAGTGGCGGATCTGGCTCTACGCTCTTACAAAGGAAAGGTCTTGGGGGTTTTTGAAAGTCTATGGAATAGAAATAAAATGTTAAGGCACGGTTCCAACATGAGGGGTGCACAACTGTGGACTGGACTGTGCCACATGAAAACCTTATGTTTATTATTCTTAGAAATAAATACATACCCTTTTTTTTTTTTTTCACCCTCCCATGCCACCAGGGCAACACTTGTGTATACAGTAGTGTGATGTTAAGCATTAATGCATAATAACACACTATCAGTTAACAAAATTCTAAGCTGCGCACACACCTCGCTCTTCTACTTTTCCTCATTCTTCAGCAAATTAGGCCTGACTTCCCGTAAATACATACCCTAAAGCATGTATAAAATAGAGAACAATAAGAAATAGAAAAGGTATGATCGGTGGCAGTGGCATGCGCGAAATCCATGCGCAATGCCCCAATGCTGTTGAGAACGCTGTATTTCAAAAATGGCCAGGTAGGGGGGGAAAAAGTTATCGATAGTTATAGGCCGATATTTCTATCGATATAGGACTTTCGATTTCCCATACCTATGGTAAAGACTAATGAACAGCTGCATAAGATTTGTGATCGAGGCCCCATGATACTCCCATGTTCCTCACCACTACGCTGAGTTAAAGTGGCTTTTCCCCTCCTTCCAAAGACAATATTTCCTAGATACGTTTCTCTATCAAATCATCAACAACCATCGTCCTTGTTACGTCTACAACCTTCTCCAGTTTAAATACTCAGTCCATTCCCTGTCCACAAGATCTCGACCTTCTGACTTTTACTTGCCTTCTCATAGATCTGCCTCATTCCAAAACCCCTTTATTGCTCGCTCTGTCAATTTCTGGAATTTCCTCCCTATCAAAATTCGACATTCCCCATCTATATCCACATTCAAAAACCCTCCTATTCTAATTCCTATCCCCAAAACAGTCAGATAGTTGCTAACCATTCGACAATATACATTTATTTCATGCCATTCATTGTCAAATATCAATGCTAAATGATAATGCGTTTATATATTAATCAGGAACTTTATATTGTCAGATTCAGCTTTCTGTTTTCTCAACAGAATCACAAAGCTTATTTTAATGAAGAATTTAATCTATTTTTATTTTTTAATTCTTTATTGTTTTCTTAAAAGCGTATACTGGTCTATCAGTGCAAATAGCTTTAAGTGCCTTGTCATAGTGTTAATTTTTTTGTAAATAGTTTCGTTTGTTTTGTATATAGAATGTTTTCTCTATATTTTCTTTACATTATTTCTTTTTTTCGATTGATTTTATTTTGGCCAAATGTAATCTTTTAATTTTGTTCTATTTTATTATTCTTAAGGGACTGTGTCGCAGAATAAAGTTATTTCCTATATATCTATCTAAAGACGGTTGCTTTATATGGCTTCGAGACCTAGACACTAACCAGCACCCTAGAAAGAAGTATTGAAAAGTTTGAGAGAAAAATACTCCGCACGATAACCTGAGCGATCTGGGATGAAAGTACTAAGGTATGGAGCGGAAGACCAACAAAGATTTGTTTACAGATCTCAATATCTGATGAAATGAAGACAAGGAGGTTATGATGAGTGGGAAATGTAGCTCAAAGGAATCCACCAAGAAGCCTCGACACCGCAATAAATGGCTCAGAACAGGCTAAATGAGGGGCCAAAAACAAGATGGATTGTTTGTTGGAACCAATAAAGATTAAATAGAGTTGCATGCAGATAATTGGAAAGCAGTAGTCCAAGATAGACAGAGATGAAAAAGGCACCTCCAGGCTGCAAAAGGGAAAAAATAACTCTGTTATTTTATTAATGCTTACTAGTTCTTTGTAGTTTTCAAGAAGTGAACATTCAAAGAACAATATTAATATAATTTGAATTATCTGAGAAGTCTTTTTATGCTTGCTTTATCAAATTTCAGCATCTAGACTTCCTTAAACGTCGCTTTATTACTCATATAATAAAGGATATGTACATCTTTTTTTGTCTTTAAGAATTTCCCTAATCTTCAGAATTTTTGTAAATTGGATTTTATATTATGTCCAATCCTATCCTATTTTTTTTTTATTATCTTTGAATATTAAACTGTATTTGTCGAAAATTGTTAACAATCAGCAGATGGTCTGATTAAAGTAAAGAAACAGACATATTAGGCATGGAGGTCTCTCAACCAGCGCCTTTTTAGTCTCCTCCTCTTCTTGATTGGCTTGTCAGCTGCTACCATATCTGTGATTAGTATGTTAGTATGTCCTTCTAAATTATTGTGAAATAAATAGTATATGTCTTGTTTGTCACGTACCAAGGTGCTTTAGTTATAAGTAATATTTTTTATTAGAAAGTTTGTGTAAGTAAGTCTTTTTAGCTATATCAGTATCGGCGAGGAGTAAGTCCATATAGGTTTAAGTAAGTATAGGTATGTATTTAGTTTCTGTCTCAGTTCTAGTTTTGAAGATTTGAAAAATAAATGAGTAGAGTAGTTTGAGTAGTCTATTGAGAGTCTTACATTACATTTTGATATATGCATCCCATGTCATACTTCTGTCAAAACTAAGACCAAGGTGGTGTACGGTGTCCGTCTGAGGAATTTGGTTGTAAGAATTGGAGAGCAGGTATTTCTTCGAAGTGTAAATTAAATATGTTTCGATTTATCGTCGTTTAGTCGTATTTTCCATGATTTTTACCAATCTTGTAATTTATCTAAATGATGTAACGTCAGTGAGGCTTGTTTAGGGTCAAGATATTTTGAGAGTATTGCTATGTAGTGCACAAAACAAAAGAATTAATTTATGTTGCAGTGAGTGCGCATTAAGGCAGTGTAAAGCAGATCCTACACGGTAATTCATGAATGAACGTCACAAGAAGTTCCAAGATTGCCCGCTATCGCTTTGATCATGAAGACCCTTACACGTTCAATCATTACTGATCATTACTTATGTGAAGTTTCCACTTTTTTTTTCTCTTCAATTTATTGCCTACTTGACTATTTAAAGAAAAAATAGTTGAAAATGGTTAATAATAATATAGACTACGGATATAAACAACTATTTACTTTTATGAAATTATTTACTTAATAACGAGGCCAAGGTAAACTAACCTATCTAGTAGTAAGGTTAGTCTCATAGAAAATCGTTTTGACAAAAGTTAGTAAAATATAAGTCTACTACTTACAAAAATTAAGGAAAGGTATTGCGAAAATAATAAATTTGTTTAGGGAAATAGGAAAAGAACTGATAAATATACACAACGTTAAAGTTTTTTTTTTCTTAAAGTAAATTGTGAAGTTTCCTCATTTTTTTTTTTAATTTGTTGCCCATTTGACTATTTAAAAGAAATAGTTGAAGATGGTATAAAATTATAAACAAGGGATATGAAAAATTATTTAACTATTTACATATAATGAAAATCAGAAATTTATAATGGTTGTGAGGCCTAGGTAACCTAACCTATCCAGCAGTATGGTTAGCCCCCCCACTACTTTTACCTCAGTCCCCCCTCCACTTCTCGTGAATGAACCTTTGATTTCCGGATGTTCGGAAATCCGCAGCGCACCACCATCAGTACTTCATTCACTACCTTACACGACAATTCGGAACGTCATTAGTGCAATTCCGATTGACCGTGTAGGGTCCCCTTAAAAATCAATAATAAATGTTTTGATTTTGATTATTTATTAATGAAACATATGTTAGGTTGATAAAGTGGATACGTGAGATTTTCACATGGTTGTCTGTTTAAGCTCGCGTATATGGACGTTAATACGACCATTATTACAGCTATGTCGTCAGCATAAATCTTATCTTAATTTAAATTTTTGCATTGTGATTTCATTTCATGTACCTTATAGTATTAATATAATAATAGTTCTAAATCACCACCATCTAAATAATATATACTGACAACGATTTGTACGTAAATACTTCTCAGTATATATATATATATATATATTAATCGACCTTACTTAAATACTTTTCCTTAATCGACCTTTGAGTATTAAATTTAAAGTGAATTATTTAATTGGGAATAAGGTCACTTAATCATTATTCAATAAACTATTGAATGTTCATTTCTTCTGTTTATTTTCTTTTTATTAGTCAACGATGGGATCCTCTTCAAAGCTAGGATTTTAAAAAATAGAGCTTCGATCAGGCCAGGGACACACCGACAGTCTCAGCACCCTCCACTAGCACATATATCTCTAAAGAGAGTAGCTTAATCTCTAAAGGGAGCTCATGCTATATGTGAATAATAATTAAGTGACCTTATTCCCAATTAAATAGTTAAGTTTAAATTATATATATATATATATATATATATATATATATATATATATATATATATATATATATATATATATATATATATGTATATATATATATTACCTGGCTTCCCTGATTGCTTCGATCCAAGCCTTGCATTCACTCTCCGAGCTGGCCCGCAGTTCGTACTGTCTGAGGGTCTCTTTTCTGTAGGATATGGCAAAGCAGTACTGAAACAATAACCAATCTTTTATTTATATCAAAAATCAATATTCTATAAGTTATTTTAGGAATTATTTGTATACAATGAGGAAGTTTCAAATGAGAATAATTTTCGCAATGCCAAAACTTAATTTTGCCACCTCCTTATTCGTCCCTTCTCTGCCAAACTCACCCATCTATAGCAATTATAGCGCTGAAAGGATTGCAGTTTACAAGAGTTTAAATGTTATTCTTCCAACAAAGAAAATACTGGTTATCTGTACAGATTCACTAGCTGTCTGGCCTACTTCTAATACTTCGAAAATTCTTTATTGAGATATATTACAATCTGCTACATATAAGGACATTAGTAATAGTGATAAAGAGTAACTCATTCACACTATGTATAATAAATAAAAATAAAAATAATAAGTAAATGTATATAAACTAAAAGAAACTAAATTAATAAAAATAACTACTTAAATACACAGATGCTTTTATACAATATTAACAAAATTCATCCACTTAAGTACTCCAAGCCAAGCCTTACTCGTGGAAGGAAAGGCAGAACTCTAGGAGATCCCAACGCCTCTTACTCAGCCGCATTACTGGCATTAAGAACCAGTGGAGGCTGAGCACAGTCGCTATAACCAGACATGGCTTGAGTAGAGAATCTGACCATTGCCAGAACTCCAATATATTGTTACAACAGGTCTCTGGGCCACTGTCGCTTTAACCTTCGAGGAGGATTGTAAGGATGGGCAGAGCCAGAGAGGGATCGTGCAATTCTATTTGGATGATATGTAAGGTTTTGATGACATTTAGAAAAATCTTCAGGGATAAGGTTTAGGAAATGTGGGATATTAGGGTCATGGTGTAGGATTTTGTTGGTTACATAGAAAGCATCGACTATGAATCGAAGGACTTTGGACTGAAAGGATTGAATGCGTTTGATGTAAGAAAATTTTTGTGCCCAACACAGTTGCAGTTCGTAGGTCCAAATAGATTTCAGTATCCTCTTGTAAATCTGTAATTTGTTGGCAATAGAAAGTTTAGATTTTCTGTTCAGAAGTCTAGTATGTGGATTCCATGCCAGAATTCGGTCTAAGTGAAAGCCAAGATACCGGATTGTGTCTATTTAGCCTAAAAAATTATTCTCGACTAATCATATTACACAAAGTATTTTATTTTCATTAATGACAGCCAACAGAAACACTATTTCAGTGATCGTTGCCTGGGTTTATGGTCATTGTGGTATTACCGGAAATGAACTGGCTGATCGGGCAGCCAATGAAGCAATAACTGATGGCATAGCATATCGGTGAGTCCCTGCCGAAGACGTAATCTCCCCCATTAAAAAAATAATAAAGTTAAAATGGGAACAAAGGTGATAAATTGTCTCTGGAAAGAACTTGAAGGGAGTTAAAAATGATGTATGGAAATCTTCATAGGTAAAATATCCGAAATAGAAGAGAGGAGATGGTTCTGACGCGGTTACGTATAGGACACACACTCCAGACCTACCTAATGACTCGCGAAGCTCAAACTGACGGAATGCAGATCAAATGAAAATAAAAAGTCACTTTTTGATATTCCACACAATATTTATTCCGCTTTTATGGACAATATACAGAAGACAGACGGAATTTTTGACTTTTTAAGACGAACAGATATATATTTAAAAAAAATAATATATAACAAAGCGATAATGACAATACAAAAATATATAGAAACAATAAGTTTTTTTTCCTTTTGGTTTATAATTTTCAATAATCAACCATTGTGATTGACCAAAAAATTCAAAAACTTAACCCCCTCTCAAAATTTGACGTTTCACGTTTCAGAATGCGTAGAATTCGAAAAACGAATAAAAATTATTTTGTCCGTCCGCCGTCACGCAGTTTCTCAGACTAGACCGATTTTTTTCTAATTTGGATATAAAATCAGAGGTCACCCGAGGATGATCTTCCTTCATCGATATTACTATTCGCCTTTTACTTTCATAATGGCGGCCGAAAAACCTGCTTTGATATAGACTGTAGCCCCTAAATGAATATATCGATTTTAATGAAAATTCGCTAAAGTCATATTCTCTACTCCCTTTAAATTTATCTATATAACACAATTCAACGAAAAGAAGCTGAAAGAAAAGTTACGAGGGATGGTAAAGTTTAATTCCGAATAATAATAATTGTCTTTAAAAGTTTACGAAATTTCCTAAAAACCAAAAACAAAATTGTTAAAATCGGACAATTAGGAGCAAAGATATCGTCTCTGGTTTTTTAAAATATGTTCTACACCAAATGTTATATCCTTTGTTTGATTTTTAAATTTTGGATGTGTTACTATATAATGCTATTTTTTTTAGCATATTACCAATGATTAAAAAAAAAAGTTTAGTCCAATATTTGGATTTATTTTTCTTTGTAACTATGAAGGTAATGTTACTTTAGATGTATAATTGTCTGGAAATAATAAACCATTGTGGGGATAATTTGCAGCGTTTTTTTTTTTAAATACACCATATAAACCTTATATACTGACCTTCATATAACGAATACATACGAACCCACAACAAACGATTCGATGACAACTTACAGGAACACCGTAATATACTTATAAATGACATGGCCACAAGACACATGCCAGGAAAAGTCCGAATAAGACTGAAAAGGAGCTAGATGAGAGACCTCCTCGCCTAATGTAGATATCACGCCAGGAGGAAATGCCGCTGGCTACTGCTCCTCCTCATGCCTCCCATGCAATTATACTCGTATTTTGCACTATTATCAAATTCACTGATTGTCACAACTATTTTTTGACAGATGTGAATAAAAAATATAATAAAAACACCGTATGCACTTCAGTTATTAAATTCAAACACGTCAGAGAAAAAGATATTCCTAAAAATTGTTGTTCCTGTAATTACCATTACGAAAAAAACCAAAACGTTTGCTCACCCAAAATCAAATTCAGAAACTGCTGTCGTGAGATTAAGAAAATTGCCCAAATTAAAAAAAAAATCTGCTTAAACTATGTCCCCAGAATAGTTTGTAGTTAATGAAAAAACCACATTGTTCGTACATTTCCTAAGATTATATTGGGTTGGCAAATAATTCCTTTCGGTTTTTCTGTTTATTTTCATGTCACTATGATACAATTCTTATCTGATGAATTAATACTTTAAAATGAATGGGATTTTACTTGTTGAATCTTTTGTTTAGATGATTTTAAATGAACTTTGTAGCTTCACGAAAGTAAACGCAGGCCATTTTAGAAGATATAGCTGAGGAACAGGAGAGAGAAGACAACAAGGCAATAAAGGAACCGTTGTGTCACAGCTCCAACTGCACCCTCGGGAGTAGCCAATCCAATGTTAGCTCCATGTTTGTGCAATAACTTTCTCTTTCCATTCATGTTATTTCACAATATATAAAATACCGATTTTTTTTTTGGCTTATTTTTTTTTATTCAAATCTGTCATAATGGTAATGACAACCAGTGAATGTGAGGTTGATTCGAAAATATAATGTCATGAAAGGCATGAGGAGGATCAGTGCCCCGCGGCACCTCACTCGGCGTGATATCTACATTAGGCGAGGAGGTCCCTCATCCAGCTCCTCTTCAGTCTCCTACAGACGTTACCTGGCATATTCGTAGTGGCCATGTCATTTATAAGTGTATTAGGATGTCCTTGTAAGTTTTCATGGAATCGTTTGTAATGAGTTCGTATGTGTTCGTTAACAGTCGGCATATGGAGGTCAGTATGTAAGGTTATGTTGCTAACGTACCAAGGTGCTTTTGTAATTGTTCTGAATGTTTTTGCTTGAAAGATTTGAAGTTTGTTTAAGTGAGTCTTTTTAGCAGTTCCAAATATCTGCGATGCGTAAGTCCAAATAGGTTTTAGTAAGTAATTGTATGTGTTCAATTTCTGTCTAAGTTTAAATTTTTAATTTTTAGAAAGAAGTGAGTTCAGAATTCTTAATCTTTGATTTAGCGTTTTTCGTTTCTTGATAATATGTGATTATATCCTAGACGCTCCGGTTATCGTGAGGATTTTTCTCTCAAATATTTCAATCCTTTTTTTTTAGGGTGCTGATAAGTGTCCAGATCTCCCAGCCATATATTAGAACTTGCTTTTTCATAGCATTGCGCACCCTTAGTTTGAGGGATTGATTTTTCTTCTATGCAGATCCAGTTATTGTTGTGAAATTTTCGGCTTATTATCATGTATTTTTTTTATCTTCATTTACTTGCAGGCCGATCTGCTCTGCCTCTCTTATCAATGTTAGCGAGTTTTCAGTGTTCTCTTGGTTACTTCCAAGGGCAGCTTTATCATCTCGGTGTCCAAGGATTTTATGATTCATTCCGACGTGAACCCTTCCATTTTCCTGTGATGTGTTCTAAATTCTCCAGGATTAAGTTAAACAATATCGGTGATTTATAATTATTCCATACCGATTTATTCATTAAAAACATATTTAAAAAAAGTTTTTATTTACATTTTCTCCAAAATAATAGACTTTTAAACTATATTAAATATTCTGAAACAGTTGTAGCTGTAGAGATATGTCAAAACTTAGACAGAATATATACCGTAAACTGGAGTTACATTGGGACTATGGAGTTACTATGTACTAGAGTTTATTTTGAATATGAAATTACCTGGCTTGCTAAACATTTTTGAGACAACTTTCGTTTAGTCTTGGTATAACAATTTTCCAGTCCGCAGAGTGGTTTCAAATTCAAAACAAACTCGAGTAACACCTTAGACCCAAAGCAATTCCGGTTTACGGTATTTGTATTTCGTATGTGCTTAAGATCCAACGACTGAAGAGAAAACTATAAATTTAATTTGTTTATCTATATTCACAAAGTAATAACATTCACAATACAATTATAATTGTGTATACACTATTTTTAATTGATTGATAGTTGACTGTAGTGAATAACTGAAGAAAGTTATATTTAAAGTTATGTTTAAGAAAGTTATATTTAAAATAAATAACTAAAAAAGGAAAATATATGGAATAAAGAAGATATGGATTAAAATATATCAGAAACTAAAAATCGGACCTGCATACAGTATATGAGGAAAATGTTCAGCATTTCATCCTCTTTTACAGCATACACTTTAGTTTTATTATTTCAGAAGCTTTCAGAATGCCAACAGAAAAAAGAAAACATTCCGGGTAATTATCCTCAATAATTATCCAGCGACAACCAGAAAATAATGTTTCAAAACCCCAGCAATATATCTGGTTTAGCCGGAGATTGGTATTTATCTTATTAACAGTCGATTATTAACCAAAATGGTAGAATCCCATCCTAGTAAGAACACAACGTACATAAATTACCTATTAGATGAAAATTTGTATTTTCTTCTAACACTATTTATTGTTTACACGTATGAAATATACATCACTAATAACTGTAATACAATATTACAAGGAATAATGAGTTTTGTGGGAAATAATCTGTACTTTGAAATGTATATACATATTCAATATAGAAAACAACCGTTTGAAATAGGATATTCTTGCCTGTGAGATCGATTGTTTTTATCGATGCCCATGGGAGGATTTGACGGAAGCGCTAACTAGATAGTCGAGAAGAGGAGGGATAATGCCAGAGGTTGCAGATAACGAAGGCATTGGCATAACTCAGTCTCGAGTTTCCTATTACTTCCCGTCTACATGGCAAACGATTTATGTCACTCCAACTCTAAACCAACGATGAGTCGATACACATCATAGAAGTACTGATTCAGAAGCCCAGGGTGAATAATTTTATTATTTAGAGGCGTGAACACTCGATCATCAACGCCTATCTAATCTTTGTTTTAATTATCTCAACAATAAATGATTACGCAGAAAAAAAAACTTAAATTTTGTACTGCCCTCCAGTTTTCCTTGACAATACACAGATTCCACAGACAGACACCGTTCACTACCTTGGTCTGACATTTGACAGAAAAATGCCGTGGGGCCTACATATAATCAAGAAACGAAAAACGCTAAATCAAAGGTTAAGAATTCTGAGTTCACTTCTTTCGAAAAATTCAAAACTAAAACTTACACAGAAATTGAACACATGCAATTACATACTAAAACCTATTTGGACTTACGCATCACAGATATTTGGAACTGCTAAAAAGACTCACTTAAACAAACTTCAAATCTTTCAAGCAAAAACATTCAGAACAATTACAAAAGCACCTTGGTACATTAGCAACATAACCTTACATACTGACCTCCATATGCCGACTGTTAACGGACACATAGGAACGCATTACAAACGATCCCATGACAACTTACAAGGACTTCCTAATACACTTATAAATGACATGGCCACTACAAATATGCCAGGTAACGTCTGTAGTAGACCACTAGCGGATCCAGGATTTAATTTTTGGGGGGGCGGCTTCAGCCCGGAAGCTTTTTTTTTTCATAAAAATAACGATATTTACTTTGGAAAAACAGAAAGAAACTAACTACCTACATGAAATGGTGTTTAAGTGATTCCTTAAGTCCTTTTAAATGTCCTTTTAAATTACACCAACAATAATACTTTAAGAGGTATTTTTTAATTATTTTTTTCCATAAAACGTGGTTATGTTTTACCATTTTGGGGGGGGGGCTTCAGCCCGAAAGCTCCCCCCCGTAGATCCGCCCGTGTAGAAGACTGAAGAGGAGCTGGATGAGGGACCTCCTCGCCTAATGTAGATATCACGCCGAGTGAGGTGCCGCTGGGCACTGATCCTCGTAATGCCTTTCATGACATCACAATCGACTTTTTCAATCGACCTCACATTCACTGGTTGTCATTACCGCTATGACAGGTGTTAATAAAAAAAAAAAAAAAAAAATGTCCAGCAAATCATTAGCTTTAAGAAATTTATCATCGATCTTATTTTAACTTCGTCGTTATTTAAACCTACTGATAATTTTGGCACGAGTCCTAATTTGTTTAAAATTAATACCTAATAAGGACATTATTGGAGAATGTTACTGACTGTGAGAGTAACTTAGCAATGTTGGAATATTTGTTGCAGGCTGTTTGCATATATGACAAGAATGCCTGAGGTTTATATGTCTCATCCTTAGCCAAGTCAAGGCAACATTCTCTCTACGAATAGGGCTTTTCGAGGTGAACCGTGGTTTTACTTTCACTCACTTATACATGAAATATATAGTAAGGGACAGTATTGCGATCGTGAAATTTTCGACTCTGAGTTTTCAACAGAAATACTTGTTTTGGGATCTTCTGAGTCCAAATAATCTAGTCCCGAAAAATGGTGTGTGTGTGTATGTATGCGAATGGACTAGCTCAAAAAAAAAAGGCGTACGAAAGTAAAATTTCATATTCAAGGTTTGTATATACATTGTAGGTTATAGCAACTTTATCTTAAAAATCAGCTAACCGGAAGTGCCACTTTACATCAAGAGTGAAACCCCTTTTTTTAAATTTTCTTAAAAACGGCTCATAAAACTCAGTGTAGCATTGAATAATTAAGTGATCTTTAATATCAATTAGGACTTATTCCCATTGATGTCACTTTACAGGGCTTAAATGCAGAATGTCCATATACGTCTTCTTCTAAAGTACCTTTAATGTGGTTTATTTTAAATAATTACTATCTCACATTATTAGAAGTTACGAACAATTTTTAAAGAATTTGATAATCAAGTAAAGAAGAAAAAAAATTTCTTATCCAGATCAAAAGTAAATCAGCGGAAATATTAGTCAGGAGGTATACATATGATATATCGTTGGAAAGCGAAGTCTTTTAAAAAAATACAATATCTAATATAGAAAGTCGTAGAAGGTAACGGAGAGTGGCGAAAAAATTATAAATAAAAACTAACAATCTGTTTTTAAAATCTAACATTATTTAACGGAAATTAAATTAAATTTTCGTACTACATGTAGACTTAAAAACAAGTTAAGTTTGAAAAAGTATTTAAAATCCACGATAATCCACTTTCACATACCGCTCTACTTTGAATAGAAATTATTCTCTGGAAATGTTAGACTATTATAAATTTTTTGTAGCGTATTTTAAACAGAGCTACTGCTTAAAGCTTACAGATAACAAATCATTAAGACAATTACAAATATCTATTTATTATATCGACGGTAGGCAATAAAAATCTATTTCCTTCATCTGCTTGTATAAACCAGACAACTTTAATTTATACCTTTATAATACTGTGAATAATTGTATAAATTATTCCACTAGAAATATCACTAAAATTAATAATAGATAATGTTGAAATTGGAGTTAATCATTCTGTCAACCGAAAGGCTCCATGAAATTATTTCATATTTCATATTTAACAATTTTTTATATAAAAAAAATAATAAAGGTACTTTAGAGGAAGATAATATTGAATATTAGCCATTTAAACCCTGTTAGAGAACATCAATGTGGATAAGACCTAAATTATGTTAATAATACACTGATGTGCCGAGTTTAATCAAAATCGTAAGAGCAGTTTTTCGAGAAAATCATAAAAATGTGAAAGTGGCAAATTCTGGTAAACCAATTTTAACGAAAAAGTTCTGTCACATCGGAACCATATACAAATTTAAATTTCGTACTATTATCCGTTTTTGAGTTTAGACTGTTCACATACATACACATACACACAGCCCATTTTGTGGGGTGCTTGGTTATTTGGACTCAGGAGACCTCAAAAACATCTATTTCCGTTAAAAACTCAGATCCGAATATTTTCACGATCGTAATAGTTACCTTTATTATATATTACATGTATAGGTTGTTACGAAAAATAAAATACCAAAAAAAAAATAGTTCGTAAAGTAATATTTTATTACCTCGAAGAAGGTTAGATAAAATTAATTCATTATTATTATTTAATAATAAGTATTAGTTTATAATAAGTCTTAGTTTTAAGTATTCATTTTATTTCGGATTGGAATAACCAACAGCTGATTGGGAGGAAAAACAAACGACAGTTTAGAGAGAGATGGCGGAACCTCGCGAGTGTTGAGGCACGCTAAGGATTTCTGTATCTGAAATACTTTAGTTTTACGGTGTAGACCGAATTTTCTTTTCCTTTCCATGAACCTGTGATTATCAGCGACGAGTGCGCTTGATTTTACGAGCTGGTGAATGAACATTTTCACAGTTTAAAGAGGTGGACTGGGGAGACCCTGACGACGATAGTTCGAATAAGTTCCCGCTGCCTCAGATAACTCAATGTGCCAATTGAACAAAGTTCTGCATTGAGATTTTGTAAATATGTTTTTATTTCCTATCTATTTTTTTTTTCAAATATTCTTAACAAACGACTCAAACTACTTTACTCTCTTTTTGCCAAATCTTCAAAACTAAAACTAAAACAGAAACTGAATACATATTCATACTTACTTAAGCCCATATGGACATACTCATCACAAATATACGGCATCGCTAAACAGACCCATCTACAAAAACTTCAAACGTTCCAATCAAAATTATTGCGACTCATAACAAAAGCACCTTGGTACGTGACTAACAAAACTCTACATACTGACCTCCACTTTCCAACAGTTGACCAACATATAACGACCCTATATCAACGATTTTACACAAATTTAAATGGACATAATAACAGACTTATAAGAGACATGGCCACAGCTGACATACCTCAGAACATGAGCAGGAGACTAAAAAGGCGTTGGATGAGGGATCTCCTTCCTTAGACAACCTAAGTAATTGGAACAAGTTAGGGAAGAGGTACTGCTGAGTACTTTCCTTCCCCATGCCTGTCATGTCATTTTATCATTATCGCCATCACATTTGCTGATTGTCAACTTATTGTTGACAGGCGCAAATACTTATTTAATAGACAAAAAAAAATATATATATATATTTATTTTATGGTTTATTTTATGGTATAGCCTAATTTAATGTTTAGTTCTATAATAATTTTATATTCTTTTTATTTGATAATTAAAATTAATTGTATTTTCTTTGTTTTCTTATAAATCTAATTTCTTGTTTATAATTTTCATTTGCTTTAACAATGAAAATTCTATTTAAATCAATAGAAATAAGTAAATTCATCATTAGTATTAATAATAGCCAGTTTTATTTTCTTATTTTTCTTCAGTTTTTTTCACGTTTTATGTATATATTATATTTTTTTTTAAGGTTTAAATAAGGAATTGTAAAACCCTATTCGAGGGATTAGGTAATGTGAATATAAACTGAGTAAGAAGGTTCGTTAGGTTTTGAGGTTAATTAACATATGTTTTTAAACCCATAGGTTCCGAGTTCGTAGCTCACTCCGCGTACAAATCTTTTTTTTTTTTAATTAAATTTATTTGAGTTCTACCAATGGGTAGTTTCTCTTCATGTTGTACATGTCCATGTTACCAATTTCACATTTACTTATTGTATTTTCTATGTAATACAGTTGTAAATTCCATTAAAATAATAAAAAAAAAATGTATTTATTTTTGTTATTAACGCCGTGCCAGATTATTATGGCAACGTACTAGACACCCCACCGATCGCCAATCCTATAATTATTTTTGTAAAAAACTAAAGATAGAATTGGCCACCTTCAGATCCCAATCCTTCAACTCCTACCTCACTTCCCTCTCTTCTCATGACAATTCCCTATGGAAGACCACCAAACATATCCTAAAACCCCATCACATATCACATCCTCTCCGTCGAGGTGATAGCTCTTGGGCAGCATCTGACGAAGATAGAGCCGAAGAATTCGCCAAAAACCTTTCCCTTACATTCATCTCTCATCCAGAATCCAATCCCACCCACACGTCAGCAGTAGAGGAATTCCTTAATTCACCCATCCCACTCTCCTTACCGCCTAAAGCAGTTAATCCTTCTGAGGTCAAATTCCTTTTACAAAAACTACCTACCCGTAAATCACCTGGATACGACCTGCTTACCTCTCAGATCCTTAGACAACTCCCTCCTAAAGCTGTCATATTCCTTACATACATATACAATAGCATCCTACGAACCACCCACTTTCCTCTTTTGTGGAAACATTCCACTATTATCCTGTTTCCGAAACCAGGCAAACCTCCCAACACCTCAACGTCCTACAGACCAATTAGCCTTCTTCCTATTCTCTCAAAAATCTTTGAAAAGATCCTCCTAAAACGCATCCTACCCTTTATAGAATCCCAAACTCTTCCTTCCCATCAGTTCGGATTTCGTTCACAACACTCTACAGTCCAACAAGGACTCCGAGTGGTTGATCATATTTCCGCAGCATTGGAAAGCAAGCAATATTGCTCGGGTGCATTTCTGGACATAGCTCAAGCTTTCGACCGGGTATGGCACGCCGGGCTTCTTTCCAAGCTGAAAAACTATCTTCCTCAGTCCTTGTACCTTTTTCTCCGTTCCTACCTCTCAGATCGTACCTTCCGAGTTCGTTGCGGTACTGAATTTTCGCATTGCTATCCAATTGAGGCAGGTGTTCCTCAAGGTAGCGTATTGGGTCCCGTCCTTTACATCCTCTTTACCGCCGATATCCCTGTCCATCCCGATACCTTCCTGGCAACTTTTGCTGATGACACCGCTATTCTATCATCCGACTCAGATCCCAACATAGCATCCTTAAATCTCCAAAACCACCTCACCTTGATTGAGCACTGGTGTAATAACTGGCGCATTAAAGTTAATGAATCTAAATGCCAACACATTACCTTTACACTCCGACGCAGTTCCTGTCCACCAGTACACTTTAATTCCATCCAGCTTCCTTACTCAGACACAGTCCGGTATCTTGGCTTTCATTTAGACCGAAGACTGACGTGGAACCCACATACTAGACTCAAAAGACAAGAACTCAACCGACGATACGGCCAGCTATACAGACTACTAAACAGAAAATCCAAACTTTCTATTGAAAACAAATTACTTATCTACAAGACAATACTGAAACCTATATGGACATACGGACTTGAACTGTGGGGTACAGCAAAAGCTTCTAACATCAAACGTATTCAATCCTTTCAATCTAAAGTCCTTCGAACAATAGTTGATGCTCCGTTCTATGTAAATAACAAAATCCTACACCATGACCTTAATATCCCATTTGTCCTAGACCTTATTCCAGAAAAATTCTCCAAATTTCACCAGAATCTTACCTATCATCCAAATCCCCTTGCACAATCTCTATCCAGCATCACCCATCCTTACAATCCTCCTCGAAGGTTGAAGCGGCAGTGGCCCAGAGACCTTTTGTAAATAAGCATCTATTGGAGTTTTGGCAATGGCCAGATCCTCCACTCAAGCCCGAGTGTGTATGATTAGGTTAGTTCTTTTGTTTATATACATTTATTCTATTTTATTGTATTTATTTTTATTTTATTTATTGTATTTATTATTATTAAGTTTCTGTATTATTATTTTTTTTTTTATTGTAAATAGAGTGTGAGTGTGCTTTCTCTGAACACTATTATAAATGTCCTTGATGTGACAGAATGTAATATTTCAAAAAAAAAAAAAAAAAAAAAAAAAATTTTTGTTATTATTATAGTTTTCGCTATTTTCCAAATTCAACTAATTTAATAGCGTGGCGCCTGTTTGATAGTTAGAAATATTTAATTGGCTTCATTATTTTTCTTTTTTTTTTTTTTTTGCGAACCCTACCGTCTCCACTGAGCAACCGGCAACTTTGTTGCGGCACAATTTTCCCAAATTAAAGACAGTAATAAGGTAAGTGAAAGTAAAAAAAAGTAACTGTTTTAACGCCTGTTATTAATATATTTTATATTTAGAAATGTACACACTACAGCGCAAAGTGGTTGTTGTTGGCCATATCTATTTCGGGGCCATAGTAGAGAAGGTTGGGGGTGTGTAAGGTGGAAGGGTGGGGGTAGGCCGTGACGTCACCGGTATCCAGGGCAACACACCTGTTGCCTCGCTTATTGATGGATTACAGGGAGCCGTGTCTTCATTTGCTATTTATTACAGATGTTGCCACTCTGATAATTTTATATAGAATTTAGTTAAAGCTTCTTCAGTCCTGTGTTGCACTTTTTTGTGGATAGTAAATGAGGCTGAGCTGTCATACTCTGATCTGTAACGCTCGGGGAATGTCGGCTCGAGTCGACTAATAGAAGTTTTTACTTTCACTTACCTATATATGAAATATATAATAAAGCATCGATATCATGAAAATTTTCGATTCTCAGTTTTCAACGGAAATACACGTTTTGAGGTCCTCTGAGTCCTTATAACCAAGTACCGCAAAACGGTCCCTGAGTGTGCTAGCAGTCTAGCTTGAAAACGAAAAGTCGTAAGAAAGTGAATTTGTATATTTAAGCTTTTTATATCCCTCAGATGTGAAAGCAGCTATTTCCTTAAAATTGGCTAACCGGAGGTGCCACTTTATATCAACAGTGAAACACATTTTTAATATTTTCTCAAAAACGGCTCAAACGATTTTGATTAAACTCTGTGTTGAGTTGTCTTTAATATCATTTAGGTCTTATCCCCATTGATGTCAGTTTACAGGGCCTCAATGCACAATGTTCAAATACTTCGTTTTCTAAAATAACTTTAATATGGATTATTTAAAAAAAAAATCTCTTTTATTGACAGTAACTATGAAAAATGGCTAAATATGAAGTTTGAAAGAATATTATAATTGGATAGTTGAAAATGAATCTCCGGAAATAACTGTCAGAAGGTATACGTCTAATATACCGTTGGAAAGCGGAAAATTTTAGAAAAAAATAATAACAAATAAATAATATTGTAGAAGGTAACGCAAAGTGACGACAAAAATATAAATAATGATTTCAGAAAACAGATCCTTCCTTTCCGATAGATTTTTCTCGGTCCGACACGGCTCAGAACTATCTTCCATCAGGTCTATCTCAGCAGGAGTACCTCAAGGTTCAGTACTTGCTCCACTACTCTATATCACATACACCCATGACATACCTTGCAGTCCCAACATTTTAGCAGCGACATATGCAGACGACACAGCAATTTTAGCAAGACACAAAAATCCAACATACGCCTCACAGACCCTACAACAGTATTTAACAAGATTACATGACTGGTTCAAAATTTGGAAAATCTAAATCAACGACTAAATCAAGAAAAATCACAGCACATCACATTTACGCTTCGATATGAAACATGCCCTCCAGTTATCCTTGGCAATACCCAGATTACACAGACAGACACCGTTCACTACCTTGGTCTGACATTTGACAGAAAAATGACGTGTGGCCCACATATAATCAAGAAACGAAAAACGCTAAATGAAAGATTAAGAATTCTGAACTCACTTCTTTCGAAAAATTCAAAATTAAAACTTAGACAGAAATTGAACACATACAATTACTTACTTTGGATATATATATATATATATATATATATATATATATATATATATATATATCCAAAGTATATATATATTTATATATATATATTTGGAACTGCTAAAAAGACTCACTTAAACAAACTTCAAATCTTTCAAGCAAAAACATTCAGAATAATTACAAAAGCACCTCGGTACGTTAGCAACATAACCTTACATACTGACCTGCATATGCCGACTGTTAACGAACACATACGAACTCATTACAAACGATTCCATGACAACTTACAAGGACATCCTAATACACTTAGCAATGACATGGCCACTACGAATATGCCAGGTAACGTCTGTAGGAGACTGAAGAGGAGCTGGATGAGGGACCTCCTCGCCTAATGTAGATATCACGCCGAGTGAGGTGCCGCTGGGCACTGATCCTCCTCATGCCTTTCATGACATTATATTTAGCAATCGATCTCACATTCGCTGGTTGTCATTACCACTATGACAGCTGTGAATAAAACATTAAAGCTAAAAACAAACAAACATTATTTAACTAAATCACATGCTTCCTACGAAATTAAATGAAATTTTCCTATTAAATACAAACTTTTTATTTTTATTTATTTATTTTTTTAGAATTATAACAATCCTTGTACAATAGTTTATAGTGATACACGAACACATTCACACCATATATACAGAAAATATAAAATAAAATCTAAACTTAACATTTTTTTTTTTTGTTTGAAAAAAGCATTTGAAATACTATTTAATTTCACTTATGTGAAAGAAGAAGTGAAATATTTATAAAACTAAAATTGCAATGAAATAAAAATATTTCATGGATATGTTTATAACCTTAAATACATTTGTTGTAGTTTAATAACTTCAGATATGACATTATATTTAAATAACTAGATATCTATTGGCCGTTTATTCCGAAAAATCATCAAGTAACCTATTAGGAAATTAAATTCGTGAAATCCCAATATTATCCAATTACAATTAGTGTGAATCCTTCTTCCGGTTTATATTTCTTTATGGAGATAATACTGAAATTTAACGTTCCGAAACTCTGCTTATATACATTAATAAGCAAAAAAAAAGGAATGTATACGAATTAAATCAATCAATCAAATATATTCATTATTGGTGCTTTTAGTTGGAAGATTTAAAAGTTATGTTGAATAATAAATGCAAAACTTTAAATGTCGATAACTCGACCAGGTACTAGTAGAATTTGAATAATTGAAATTTTCATTAGTTTGGAAAATACCTAAAAAATTTGTTTCCTTTTATTTCTCTATTAGGTACTTAAATCCTCTTTACAAACTCTAATGTCAAAGTTCATATGAAGGAAATATAGAAATGTTGTTTGGAAGAACAAAATGTCGACTTGGTTAAGTTTTGGCCACTGTGTGGGGAGCTCTGGGTTGGGAACTCCTGCCCTACAGCTTTCCGCTCTAACTATAGTTTTCATTTTTGTTTTTTATTGAAAATATCGCAGTGACGATATCGATAATCGATAATATCAAAGTAGACGTCATTGATGGTAAAATATCGAATATCGCAAGAAAAAATTCGATATTATCGATTGTCGATGGCCATACTTGCTATACCTTAGTATTGAACCCCTTAAAACATTCTTAAATACTAACCCACATGAATTTAAAGTGATGCGTGATGGTGTACATCTGCCCCTTTAACTTTAGTCTCCGTCAGCCTTCCAAAAGTTCAAGTCATTGTTTCTAATAATTAACTAATAAATAAGCACGAATGTTATTTATTTTTTTTTCTTATTATTATTTTTTTAATTTGCGTTGTATCATATTTTATTTCACCTGTTTTACTAAGCTTTCTTTTCTTATTTTCGTTGTAATTTCTATTATTTTTGTAATTGTATGTATTGTATGAATGAGTTTCTTATATCTCAAATACTCAATGTCCTTGATTGAGGACAAATGTACTTTTTTCTCAATAAAAAAAAAATTAACTAAACTAATCTTGAAAGATATTAATTCAGTTGAAAATTCAGAATCTAAATTATACTTGTACATTGCAGAACTCTCCCTTAATAAACAGTGGTATGAAAAAGTCTTCGAACAAGCCAATTTATCGAATAATTGAAGTGCTTTGCATTTAGAATAAAATATCTCAAACACAAAAAATCGTACCTGCATACCGTAAGCGAGGTAAATGTTCAGCATTCTATTCTCTTTGTAATAAGATAAAAATAAAAATTGTATATTGACGTGACGCCGATTTAGAGAGTCGGAAAGAGAAAAAGATAGCACTAAAAAAAAAAACAACATATAATAATGACTGTTTTGAACATTTGGACTAAAATATGTCAAAATTTAATTACCATAGAGAATTCAATGGTTGGACTAATATAAATTTTTTGAATTGTATATTTAACTGAGCTATAGCTAAAAGATTACATCTAATAAATCATAAATAATATTAAAATAACTTTTTTTTTTTGTCTGTAAAATATGTATTTGCGCCTGTCAACAATAAGTTGACAATCAGCAAATGTGATGGCGATAATGATATAATGACATGACAGGCATGGGGAAGGAAAGTACTCAACAGTACCTCTTCCCTAACTTGTTCCAATTACTTAGGTTGTCTAAGGAAGGAGATCCCTCATCCAACGCCTTTTTAGTCTCCTGCTCATGTTCTGAGGTATGTCAGCTGTGGCCATGTCTCTTATAAGTCTGTTATTATGTCCATTTAAATTTGTGTAAAATCGTTGATATAGGGTCGTTATATGTTGGTCAACTGTTGGAAAGTGGAGGTCAGTATGTAGAGTTTTGTTAGTCACGTACCAAGGTGCTTTTGTTATGAGTCGCAATAATTTTGATTGGAACGTTTGAAGTTTTTGTAGGTGGGTCTTTTTAGCGATGCCGTATATTTGTGATGAGTATGTCCATATGGGCTTCAGTAAGTATGTATATGTATTCAGTTTCTGTTTTAGTTTTAGTTTTGAAGATTTGGCAAAAAGAGAGTAAAGTAGTTTGAGTCGTTTGTTAAGTGTCATACGTTTCATTTTAACATGTGGGTCCCATGTCATCCTTCTGTCGAAGGTGAGTCCAAGGTAAAGTACCGTGTCCGTTTGAGGAATTTGATTGTTGTCAATATAAACTGGAGGACAGGTGTTTTTTCGAAGAGTAAATGTTATATGTTTGGATTTGTCATGATTAAGTCGAATTTTCCATAGTGTGAACCAATCTTGTAGTTTAAGCAAATGATGTTGTAGAGTTAGTGAGGCCTGTGTAGGGTCTTGATGTTTTGTGAGGATTGTTGTATCGTCTGCATATGTAGCTGTCAAGATCTCATCGTCAATAGGTATATCGTAAGTGTAAAATAACAAAAGTCCTATTTATTGTATCACAGGTTGATTATGGATAGTACGAATATTAGTTATTAAGCTGTTATTTTCCATTGCAAAGTTTACTAAAACGGTATATAGAGATTTGCATTGTCTGTCATAGACAGATCAAAAGTTGTCACACTGGTTGTAAGTTGATTCTGTTGGAATATCACAAAGGGAAAATTTATCTCTAATTTAATTTGCTAAAAGGTTTAATAACGATTTTATTTTAATAAACGGACGATAGATCGCTAATTATTAAAATATAAAATCAGATCTATAGTTATTAAACTACAGTAAATATATTTAAGGTTATAAACGTATCTATGAAATATTTTTTATATTCTTCTTTCACACAAGTACAGTGAAATAGTAGTGGATACTGTTGGAATATCACATATGGAATATTCATAAGTATAGAAAAAAAAGGTTATATTTCATATAATTATTCTTGAATTTTAGATTTGTTCACTTCTATCGTACTTTTTTTTTTTTTATCTTATGCATAGCTGACATCCCAACCCATCCCAACACTGTCATCACCACATATGCTGATGCCACATGTATCCTATCAGTTAATAACGACCCATCTATTGCATCCCAAACCCTTCAATCCCACATCACAAACCTTGAGGAATGGTGTCAGAACTGGAGAATTAAAATAAATTCCAATAAATCCCATCAAATTACCTTCACCCTTCGTAGTAAACCAATGACTTCCTGTCCTTCAGTATCCTTTAACAACACCTCACTTATTCCTGTTGAACAAATCCGTTACCTAGGACTCCATCTGGACAAACGTCTAACTAACTTGGAATCCTCATACCAGACTGAAACGACAAGAAACAGCTCGACGTTTCCGACTACTTCAACACTTACTAGACAAACGCTCTAACCTTCCAATCAATTATAAAAGACTGATTTACATGACTATAATAAGGCCTATTTGGACTTACGGGGTTGAGCTATGGGGCTCCACCAAGCCTTCAAATTCCTCTCGCATACAGTCCTTGCAATCCAAAATCCTTCGTAAAATCCTCAATGCTCATTACTTTGTTACAAATAAAATTATCCATAATGACCTTAATGTTCCTTATGTATCAGATTTGGCCCAATCCAGATATCTGTCCTTCCATAATAATCTTCATAACCATCCCAACCCTCTTGTCTCTAACCTTGCTTCCTATTCGATTCCTGATAACCTTCCGAGGCGTCTGAAAAGAAGATGGCCACGTGATCTTCTAATATAGACATATTATTAGAGTGCTACCAATGGGTAGTTTCTCAACATGTGTTCCATGTATTTATAGCAATGTGCGAATTTACCAGATGTATACAGTTGTAAATATCATTTAAAATAAATAATAATAAAAAAAATCGTATGCATTGATCGTCTTGAGCTCTTTCGGCAATGCAACGTCCAGCAGACCAGTAAATTTCAATTCCTGGCTTTGTTTCGAATGTCCTGTAGCCCGGATCAAGTCAGTAGATGCAGAGCAGTCATGAATGCTTGTTGACACAGTGGACATAATGCTGAATCAACAACTCCAATACAGTGTAGATAGTCATCTTAAACTGTGCAACAGTTTCACTTCTAGGGAGATTCACTGGCACTCTTCCATTCTCTTCTAGTAATGAAGCCCATTGCTTCTCCTTCAACTCCAACTGCTGTTTCTGCTCCAATGCTTCAGTGATTACTGTTTTGATTAGTTCCTTTGCCGTCAAGAAAGGGATTGGCATATCTGGCTGATCTTTTCCGGCACCTTCTTTTGCTAATAGTTCAGCATTTTCATTAACTATTAAACCACAGTGTCCTGGTGTCCACTGCAGAATGACATCTGTCCTTCTAAAATCAGTTCCTCAATCAATTCCTAGCACGTACTAATTTGATTTTTGGAACAGCAAGAAGGATCTGAAACGGTAATTATTACAGCCTGTGAGTGAATTAGGACCACAACTTTTTGCGGATTAGTCTTTTTTATTAGTTCTAACGCTAGAAAAACTGCTTTTGCTTCACTGTCAAAGGTACTTGATAGTAATCCCACAGTTTTGATATGTTATCCATAAACTCCAAATCCCCCATTTCTTCTTGCTCCATTCGCAGAACCGTCTGTGTTAAGTTTAATTGAAAAAAAAAAACGCTGTAAATTATTTCACAATGGTTTATTATTTCCAAACAATTATACATCTAAAATAAAATTACCTTCCGAGTTACAAAGAAAAATAAACAAAAGGTGATTCCAATTATTGGACTAATTTTTTTTTTAATCATTAGTAATATGCTAAAAAAAAAATAGCATTACTTCAGTAACACGTTCAAAATTTAAAAACCAAACCAAGGATATAACATTTGAAGTGGAAAATATAAAAAAAAAACGGAGAATTTTGTTTTTTAGGAAATTTCGTAATCTTTTAAAAATACAATATCCACAAAAAAGTATAAACTTTTCGAGTTATTTGGAATTTAATTTTACCATCCTTCGTAACTTTTTTTCCAGTTTCTTTTCGTTGAAGTACGTTATATAGATAAATTTAAGTGCGTCAAGAAAATGAATTTAGTGAAATTTCATTGAAATCTGTACATTCGTTTAGTAGCTACAGTCTTTAGCAACGCATGTTTTTCGGCCGCCATTTCGAAAATAAAAGGCGGATAGTAATGTCGATGAAGGAGGATCATCCTCGGGCGACCTCTGATTTTATATCAAAATTTGAAAAAAAATCGGTCTAGTAGTTTTGGACGGACAAAAAATTTTTACTCGTTTTTCGAATTCTACGCATCCTGAAATGTGAAACCTCAAATTTTGAGAAGGGGTTAAGTTTTTGAATTATTTGGTTGATCACAATGGTTCATTATGGAAAATAATAAACCAAAAATAATAACAGTTGGTCTTACCAAAAACGTTTTATTGTATATTAATTCAGAATAGCTGACATGCTATAGTAAATTCAGTTTTTCAAATATCTTGTTTAAATTGAAAGTTTTCCAGGGTTTTTTTCCGTTTTTATGCCTTTTACGATAACAGTGCGTCGCGTTAAGATACGATTTTGAATAATAGCTCATTATAAAGAGTATGAAATGATGCATATTTCCTTCGAGCATTTTATCAATATCCAGGTCCGATTTTTAGTTTTTGAGATATTTAAATCCATATACGAAAATCTGGTGCAGTGCGCGCATCACACAATTTTCACTTATAGCCTCTTAACGAAAATAAGTTTTTTCAGACAAAGGAGAAAATGAAAGTAAAAATTATAGACGATATAATCATTTATATATCATTGTAGATATTTTTATTTGTATAATTACATAAGTACATTGTATATATACAAATTTTAATATTTATATAGGAGTAATCTACACAATTATATATAAAATAATACCAACAATTGCATTTATGCAAACCGCGTATTTACATTTATATAATATAGTCGGAATCCGTATTATATGAAGCTCATGTTACGTATGGAAGCCTGTTATAATCTTTCAGATAAGCTCGGGTGCGGTCAATTAGAACTATTCTCCGTTACTATTTTTTATTTCTCCTTTAGTTAATTATCAAATTCTGTCCTATTTTATATTTAACTATCTTTTATATTTGAAATTAATGTGAAATAGTCGATGGTTTCAAATAAAAAAAATTAAAGGTACTTTAGATCAAGCTAATATTGAAAATTAGCCATTTAAGCCCTATTAGAGAACATCAATCAGAATAAAAACTACATTTTCTTAAAAAACTGCTCAATTTTACACTGATACAATAAATTTAGTCAAAAGCATTTTAGGAGAACATCGTAAAAATGTGTTTAGCGTGGTATAAAGTGCTACTTTCAGTCAGTCGATTTTGACGAAAAAGTTACAGTAACATACCTAGCATATAAAAATCTTAAATATGTAATTTTCTTTTCGTACGATTTTTATTTTGGAGCTAGACTGTTAACACATTACACACACACATAGACCATTTTGCGGGACTTGGTTATTTGGACTGAGGGGACTTCAAAACGTGTATTTCCGTTGAAAACTGAGATTAAAAAAAATTTCACGATCGCAATACTTTCCTCTACTATATATTTCATATATAGGAAAGTGAAAGTAAAAACACTTAAATTAGTCGACTCCAGCCGAATTTACACGAGTGTTACACATCGGAGATCTGATGGCTAAATCTAACTCTCCTAAAAAAGTTCACACTTCAAAAATACATATTTTAAATGATTCAATATTCCTATCGTTATTAAGTGTAACAAGATCTATATTTTAATTTTTTCTCAAAACAATTCCAGCGAGGTTCTTATTCAAATTTAGGTTCTTTGGAAAGAAGGGGTCGTTATAACACTCCACCGCGATGAACTAACTTCCTTCCGGGACAGGCTCTTCAAAAGTATAATTACTGGGAATGATTATTTTACTGAACAAAGCTTCAACTTTTAGTTTGGAAGAATTTTTAATTACGAAGTTCATGACTAAGCGTTAAGATATTTTTTTATAATAATAATTGCATTTTAATTAGAGCAGTCAGTTCCGAGAGGGACTGTGATTAATATAATTTAGCCTCGGCAACTTCCATCTCCTTCATTTGTGGCAATGAATTAATAATTTATGATGAAATTCTGTTTTAATCAAATTTAAAAAAATAATTTATTCATGGCACGTAAAGTTTTGTATCTTCAATACGAAGACGTAATCCATTTCACAGAATAAATTAAAAACTATTTTTTACTTTCACTTACTTATATATGAAATATATTGTAAGGGACAGTATTGCGATCGTGAAAATTTTCGAACCTGAGTTTTTAACGGATATACATTTTTTAAAGGTCTCCTGACAAGAAGCACACATTTCTGCTCAATATCATTCTGAAGGTTGCCAGAAAGAGTTCTTTAGGTTTTTGAAAATAAGGTAAGAGTTACTACAAACTTGTACATCAGAGAGTCGAAAACTGACGCATACGAGTATGTTTACATTTTCCCGTTTTACTGTAAGGAATTTTTTTTTGTCCTTCTCTTCTTTGCCTTTAAGACTATACGGGGTTTTACCAGGCCAGGGGGTGAGGGCGGGGGTTTAAAAGACTCCTCTGGCAACTGGTGACTATTTTTATCAATTAGTCACATATCAGGTTGCCGGGGAACGGCGGTGCTGTGCACACGCTTTAGTCTGTTCGGCCACCCAGCCCTAAAAAAGCGTTAAGTGTATTTTTGCAGGTGCCTTAACTCTCTCGGCCCCATTACTATAAAGAAATAAATAAAGTTCATATATATGAAATATATATATATATATATATATATATATATATATATATATATATATATATATATATATATATATATATATATATCATATATACATATATCATATATGTATATCATCTAGTTTCATATATATATTTAGAAATTAGAGATCTCTGCTGACTTAGTAGAACCGAAATTGTTGAACCAAGTACCCACGCGATTGAAAAAGAGACAAACACATTTTAAAGTTTCCTTAAGGCACGGAAAACTGTTGTTTTAACCTTAAATGTATTTAAAAAGAATAACTAATTAACAATATTAATAAAATATAATATTTTTTTTACTTTCACTTACCTATAGATGTAATATAGTAAGGGAAAGTATTGCGATCGTAAAAATTTTCGAATCTGAGTTTTCAACGAAAATAAATGTTTTGAGGTCCCCTGAGTCCAAATAAATAACCAAATCCCGCGAAATGATTTGTGCATGTGTGAGCAGTCTAGCTCAAAAACGAAAAATCATAGGATACTAAAATTGCTAGTTTAAGTTTGTATGTTACAATTAGGATGTTACAACCTATTCGTTAAAATCGGCTAATCCGAAGTGCCACTTCATATAATTGATTTTAGAATTTTTATTTCAAATAGGGATCCAAAGATTTTGATTAAATTATTATGGTGCGGTCAAACAAATACTAAATTAAAAAAAAAAAATAGTATTTTTAATTGTTCGCTGACGATTCAACCCTCTTTGCAGGTCTTCCTTCATCAGGGCGTGGCATGTGGCACTGTAGGAAGCAGTTTGGAACTGCGGCGTATGGATTGTCGGTTTGTATCTTGTTGTTGAACTCACGGTAATGAATTCATAACGATGTGGAGATGGTTAATCGTGATATAATATGAGTCGGGATCAACAACAAAATACATAGCCACAATCCATACGCCGCAGTTCCAGACTCAAAACTGCTTCCTGCAGTGCCACATGCCACGCCCTGATGAAGATCTGCAAGGAGGGTCGGAACGTCAGAGTAACAATTAAAAATAATTATTTTTTTTTAATTTAGTTATTATTTGACCACCGACCAATTTCTTCTCATATTATATTACGGTTAACCATCTCTACATAACTATGTAGGATATTCATGAAATCTTTAATGTCGTTTTTTTCTATTACCATCAATAGATAAATCCTTCCCAACATCCCTCAATCTTCTCCTGAACAACTCACATATCTTATTCCACACTACCGTTAAAAACTTAGGTGTCATTTTTGATCAAACCCTGTCCTGGAAACCTCTCCTAAATTTCCTCTCACCCTATCTCCACCCTAAAACAGTTCAATCGCCTAAGTTATCTCCTTTTATATAAGTCTCGTCAACTCCTAGTTTCCTACCTTGTTTTCCCCCACTTCGACTATGGCTGTCTGGTGTACGATGGGCGCTCAGGAGATCTCGATCCCAAACTTAAGCGCCCAATGAATTGCGCATTACGTTTTGTTTTCGAAGTCTCAAGAGATAAGCATATTACTCAGTATTACATCGAGTTGAAGTGGCTCTACCCATCCTATCGCCGTCAGTACTTCCTAGCTACCTTTCTGTACCAGATCATTAGAACTCATCGACCCTCCTATATTTTCCATAGCTTACGATTTGAATACTCCATCCAATCCCGTACTTCTAGCTATCTAAGTACCCCCAGAAAATATGTCTGTATATTTACGCGTTTTCTCTTTCCGTCGGTATTTTTATTTTAAATAACCATATTGTAAACATCTACTCTATTTATCACCACTTACACATGAATTTAGCACTTATAATTGGTTCTAAAGCGACAAAAGTCCCAGAATAATAAAATATATTTTCATTTAATTTTATTTCATTTCAATATGTCATCAATTTATTTAAAAACCATTGATATTTCATTTTTGTTTTCCTTTGTTGGTCTATCTAGAACCTGATTCATTATAAATCCTGTCAGATTCGTTCTCATTGATAAATAAACTCTTTATTTATATAGTTAAACATAAACACGCATGATTATAACAAAGGATACGTGTGTTCTAGGACGGACCATCTGCTACGACTTTTATGATATTTTTAAATTTTAAAATTCGCATTCATCATTACTCCATGAAATCCTCTTTTGTTTGATACCTCATCCATCAAAATCTATCGCTCCTGATTGGTGGAAAAGAGATCGCTCTTATAGAATTATATGTAGTGAAGAACGATATTAGGCTAATGACGGTTTCACATATCAGTAGCTATAAGCTTCTTAATACTTACAAGCTATACTTGTTGCTCTTTGTCCTAAGAGGAAATTGAAAGTCTTCGCTCAACCCCCTCCCCCCCTCTTACCAAGTTGGATATCCTTATAGAGCGAACTTCAGAGGCATTCTATTGTTCTCGTCAATTTCCGTCTTTTCTAAAGGAAGTCGAGTGTGGTAGCTCTTACAGTGTCATTTGCCGGTCTGTTGAGCTTCATTGTTTCCTCTGGCATAATACCATAATAAAAAGGCACTCATTGGTATAAGCGCAGGCTTTCCATTGTAGATGGGGGGGGGGGCGATGCACTCCTCCCTCTTTCCCTCCCAAAAAAGCCAGGAGAGGGTATATTGTGAATAAAAATTATGAGTGATAATTAAAATAATTATTGTAAAAAGAACAATATATACGAAAATTGACTACATAAAAATAAATTTATATTTATCCTTATATATATAATTTTTGTACCTTCAAGCTACAAATATTTCAATTAAAATTAACAGCTCTGACCGTTTTACAAGGAATTAAATCTGAAAATTGGGACTCAAAACATAAGCCGTATCAATCAATCATTCGTTCGACATTATTATATTGTTCAGAAATATGGGGTCTACAATATTGTTCTAATTTAGAATCAATCATAATGAAATATGTCAGACAGGTTTACAAATGGTCCAAATATACCATCAACCAAATCACCTGACAGGTTGTAGGTTATATGCCTGTCACATCGATTTGACTACAGACAGACGGTGAACCAAATTTGATCCACGATGTCTGAAACGTAAAAATTTTCGAATCTCAGCACAAATTTTTGTTTGACCTCTCGCACGAATACAATGCTTTCCTTCCTTCGGTTGTGAGGAAGCAAAAAATAAGTAATTCTGGTGCAAAAGGTAGTACTTCTTTTATTTCTTTCTTATTTCAGCTTTCTCAATTTCTTCTCTCCTTCCTTTTATTCCTTTTCTCTGTTTTTAACTCTTTATTATATTATACATTGTCTGTACATCTTGATAGACTTTACAATATCTCAATTTTCTATCTAACTAGTCCATTCTCAATGTTTTAATTTTACTATGTATTTTCATTTCTTATATAACTTCATATTCCTTTTTTATGTTTTACATTTTATTCTAAGATTCCCACTGTAACACTTTTGTCACCCTTTTTGATTATGCCTACTTCATCATTCCACACTTTGTAAAGGCTTTTATTATCTCTTAGTTCTTAGTCATTATTCTAACAATTTCATTTTACTTTATATTTATCTATTTTATTTTTCTAATTTTTTTATTTTATTTTTTATTATCTTTTTTACCATCATTACCTATGTTTCTCATACGTTGTTATCTGGTTATTTTCTTAGCCCTGATGAAGGCCTGAACTTCAGGTCGAAACGTCGGCATATGTAAAAAATAAATATTGTCATTTATTTTTGCCTTCCTTTTTGACTGACCACCCCAACTATTCTTCTCTTCATTATCCACGACAGTCAACCAATTACCAATTACAAAAAATAAGTAATGTTTTTTTTCATTGATCCCCCGAAATCGTTAAATAAATGAAAATAATGTAAAATTTTATTATTTATTAATAAAAAAAAAAATTACTCTTGTAAGAACTAAAGATAGATTTGAACTCGATAAAGAGAAGAAAACATGGAAGAGCGTAAAGACGTTACGAGGTGTTGGGACGAGCCATCTCATTAGCCACGACCACCTGTTCACAACGCCGAGGCCTTCAGTATCTGCAGCAACAGGTCGCTCTCTTTATTTTTATCGTTCTGCCGATATTGGCATTCATTACTTCCGCACATTTGCTCAATTAGTTTTCTTCCTCAACATTGAATACGCCTCAGGTATTCCTTTATTGAAAATTACCAGCTGTGTACCGTGGTCTCATTCCAGTTGTATACATGACCAATGCCATCTAAATAGCATTTAACGAACTAACAAAAATTTTTTAGGCATGCTTTGCACTTCTTTGAACGTGAATGACACGGAGCTGTCGCGTTTGAATATGTGAAGCTCATTCAGGTAAAGTGAGTTCGAATCAATTAATTGAAGTGTTTTTGCATTCGGATTAAAATATCTCAGAAAATAAAAATCGGACCTGCATACTATAAGTGAGATAAATTTTTAGCATTTCATGTTCTTTGTTATGAGCTATCCCCACATCCCCACATATATTATTACAGTAAGGCTCGAAATCGGTTTTGTACCAAATATAAGCTCCTGTCATGCTAAAATACCATGAATGGGGCACCATTGGATTCAGAATTTCACTGAGGGTCAGCGAATCGTATTCTCCACTTTTGTTTTTCTTTCTAAAACAAATAAAGTCGATACAAACAGTTTGCTAGGCTTCAATACTGGAACGGTGGTAAGTCTGTAGATTGATACGCAACAAATTGGATCTTGAAAATTTTGATGCGTACAGCAAGACCCGGATTGTTCCTTCCGAGCTATTGGATCCTGCGTTCTTAAGCCCCAAAACGTACTATTTTCGAGATAACGCCAGGCATAGGGTTCGCATTCACACAACCTTACATTAATTGTAGTATTGTCATTGAATACATGTCTCATTTCGTTGACTTGAGGCCTCTATGATCGAGACAGGAGGAGTTTATATTATTTATCGATGGTGTTTATCTATCGATATCATAGTTAATTCTTCACCAAATCTCAAGATTGAGCCACCAATTTCGAAGGCTTCCTTCTCCTTCAGGCGAGCAAAATAGTCCAATCACCTCGGAAATTCTGGCAAACAAGTTATGAAAGAAAAGAAACTTTATTTACGAATAACTAAAAAATTACATACTTTTCTATGAATATATAAAACATTACTAACTTATCTAAAAAAGGAAAAAAAAATCATTGAAATCGGACAATTTTTCGCAAAGATACAGTTTATTGAAATTTACAACTGTGTTGGTTTCAAACAAAAATGAAGATTTAAATTAATTTTGTTTCCTTTGTCGATTATAATTATCGATAAAGTAACAATCGATTACTTTATCTTTTGATACGTTGCATTATTTTATTTTTTTATTAATTTGGCATGTGATAATAATATCCTGTGCGAATTTTTCGCACGGGCCTACTAGTCATTAAAAAAATCGTGATGCGAGACCATGTTAGAGAGGCAAAAAAGGGAAAAAAGCAGTGTCGAAAATTTTTTATTAGTTATTATGATATTTACAACTGTATAAAAAAAATACATCTAGTAAATTCGTACATATAATGACATGAAACACATGTTGAGAAACTACCCATTGGTAGCACTCCAATACTATCTATACGTTAAGAGATCACGGGGCCATCTTCTTCAGCAAGATTTGAAACAAGAGGATTGGGATGGTTATGAAGTTTATTATGGAATGATAGATATCTGGATGTTGCCTAGTCTGAAACACAAGTAACATTAAGGTCATTGCGGATGATTTTATTTGTAACAAAGTAAGGAGCATTGATGATTTTACGAAGGATTTTGGATTGCAAGGATTGGATACGAGAGGAATTTGAAGGTTTGGTGGAGCGCCATAGCTCAACTCCGTAAGTCCAGATAGGCCTTCTTATAGTCATGTGTATGAATCTTTTGTAATTAGTTGGAAGGTTAGAGAGTTTGTCTAGTAAGTGCTGGAGTAGTCGGAAACGTCGGGTGGTTTCTTGTTATTTCAGTTCCAAGGGTAAAGGTTCAGTTCCAGTACGACGAAGGGTAAAGGTAATTTGATGGAATTTATTTTATTCTTCAGTTTTGGCACCATTCTTCTAAGTTTGTGATGTGCGATTGAAGAATGTGGGATGCAATAGATGGATCGTTATTAACTGATAGGATACATGTTTCATCGGCATACGTGGGGATGACAATGTTGGGATGTCAGCTGTATAGACTGTGTAAAGGATAGGACCTAGGATACTACCTTGAGGAAAGCGTGCAGACTGGGAAATGCGGGATGTATAGGCATTGTTGTGATTTACTTTAAAATTTCTATCATTAAGGTGGGAACAGATAATGAGAACTATGTAGATGGTAGGATGTCGAAAAAATAACGATTTTTTGTTAACATGCAGATCAAAATATCTCAAAAACTAAAATTCGGACCTGTAAAATGTAAGCGAGCAAAATTTTCAGCATTTCGTTCTCTTTGTAATGAATTAGAAATCAAAAATGTATTTTGATCTGACATCGAGTTAAAGTGTCGAAAAGGGAAAAATATATCACCAAAAAAAATAAAAAAAACAAATAATGAAAATAACGACTTTACTGTTGTCCATTCTGGTTAATGAGATTGGAATTTAAAATATTTCATTGCTCAGTTGCTATACTGAAATTGGCACTGGGTATTTTTTTTTAGATTACTTGTTTATTGATAAATATTACAATCTGTCTGTTTGAGTTCAGAGAGCACATTCACACCATATTTACAAAATTAAAAAATAAATAAAGTAATTTCAAAATAATATACAGCGGTTTTTCTTGTTTTAACATCCTTGGATTTAGGGCACATCACTCAACTATACACCAACTACATAGAGTAACGGACTACATATCTACAGCACTAGAGCAGAAAGTATATGCAACTGGCGTATTTCTGGATGTTGCTCAAGCGTTTGACAGAGTTTGGCACCAGGGTCTTCTCTTTAAACTCAAGACAATACTCCCACCTACATATTATCTAATTCTACAATCCTTCCTTTCCGATAGATTTTTCTCGGTCCGACACGGCTCAGAACTATCTTCCATCAGGTCTATCTCAGCAGGAGTACCTCAAGGTTCAGTACTCGCTCCACTACTCTATATCACATACATCCATGACATACCTTGCAGTCCCAACATTTTAACAGCGACATATGCAGACGACACAGCAATTTTAGCGAGACACAAAAATCCAACATACGCCTCACAGACCTTACAACAGTATTTAACAAGATTACATGACTGGTTCAAAATTTGGAAAATCCGACTAAATCAAGAAAAATCACAGCACATCACATTTACGCTTCGACATGAAACATGCCCTCCAGTTTTCCTTGACAATACACAGATTCCACAGACAGACACTGTTTACTACCTTGGTCTGACATTTGACAGAAAAATGACGTGGGGCCCACATATAATCAAGAAACGAAAAACGCTAAACCAAAGATTAAGAATTCTGAACTCACTTCTTTCGAAAAATTCAAAATTAAAACTTAGACAGAAACTGAACACATACAATTACTTACTAAAACCTATTTGGACTTACGCATCACAGATATTTGGAACTGCTAAAAAGACTCACATAAACAAACTTCAAACCTTTCAAGCAAAAACATTCAGAACAATTACAAAAGCACCTTGCTACGTTAGCAACATAACCTTACATACTGACCTCCATATGCCGACTGTTAACGAACACATACGAACTCATTACAAACAATTCCATGACAACTTACAAGGACATCCTAATACACTTATAAATGACATGACCACTACGAATATGCCAGGTAACGTCTGTAGGAGACTGAAGAGGAGCTGGATGAGGGACCTCCTCGCCTAATGTAGATATCACGCCGTGTGAGGTGCGCTGGGCACTGATCCTCGTAATGAATTTCATGACATTATTTTTCTCCAATCAACCTTAAATTCACTGGTTGTCATTACCATTTTGACAGGTGTGAATAAAAAAAAAATAAACTAAAAAAAAAAAAACATCCTTAATCCATATTTTCATTTTTAAAACTTAATCCTTAAACCTCCTGTGTATTTACTTGATGGCGCGTGTGAATCAATCTCATAGTTAGTGTAAAAAGTCGTTTGTGAAATTTTCCATGTTTATTCTATTTATGCTAAAGGTGACATTCTGTATGCAACTAAAATAAGTAATATGCTACAATGGAAAATAGCAGAGGGAAATGAAATTTGAAATTATACTTGTAAATTATGTTGAAACTATCTTTTTATATGGTCTGTAAAAAAAAAAATCAATTTTTTAATACGAACTTTTCCACCCAGGTTCCTTTCTCAGGTACAGTCCGGTACCTTGGCTTTCTCTTATTTCGACGACTAACCTGGAACCCTCATACTAGACTTAAAAGACAGGAACTAAACCGACGATACGGCCAACTATACCGGCTACAAAATAGAAAATCTAAACTTTCCATTGAAAACAAGCTACTGATCTACAAGACAATACTGAAACCTATTTGGACTTACGGACTAGAACAATGGGGTACAGCAAAATTTTCTAACATCAAGTGCATCCAATCCTTCGAACAATAGTCGACGCTCCTTTCTATGTAACCAACAAAACCCTACATCATGACCTCAACATCCCATTTGTCCCAGACCTTACCCCAGAAAAATTGTCCAAATTTCACCTGAACCTTAAGCACCACCCAAATCCTCTCGCACAATCCCTATCGAGCACCACCCATCCCTATAATCCTCCATGAAGATTGAAACGGCAGTGGCCTCGGGACCTTTTGTAGATTGTATATATTGGAGTTTTGACAATGGCCAGATTTTCCTCTCAAGACATGAGTTTATGTGGTTAAAGTGCTACCCATCAATCTCCGCTGGCTTTAGTACCAGCGATGCGGTTCTCCTGGAATTCCCTCGCCTCATTGTATATAGGTATGCATGTGTCTTTTTCTTAGTTTTAAGTTTCTTATTTTTAGGTTATTACTTTCCTACCTATACTAGGTAAGGAAAGTATTGCAATCGGGTCAAATTTCCGACATGCGGTTTTCGACGGATCCATACGTTTCAGAGCCTCCTGAGTCCGAAAAACATCTTTTTAGCCATTGCTCTGTCTGTCTGTCTGTGCCAAGATTTTCTCGAGAACTACTGAACCGATTATGTTGCTTCTTTTTTTATATTGTAGGGTTTTGACTACTGATAGCTGCGACAGAAATTCGGCGCTCCATGCGCAATAGCTTGCGCGCAATAAATGAAAAACGTGTTTTTCTATAGACGGCAGCGCAAAAACGGCTCTAAAGATTTTGATGAAACTTTCCTATAATGTTCTAATCATTGTTGTTTCAATTTTCGTATATAGACTAAATTCCCCGAAAAATTCAGGAAAAAAAGTTATAATGAATTTTATAGGGCCTAACTCCCTAAGTATATATTATACGGTAAAATTTATAATTAAACTTTTGGAAGGTAATTAAATTACCAACACAACAAAAAAAAATCATCGGAATCGAACCAGTATTAGCGATGATACAGCTTATTCTATTTTTTACGCATTTTTTTAACTTATTACTTACACTCCGTTTAGCTTGTCGTTTGAAAGCTAATGAAATTCCCTACAAAGCCATAAAAAAATCGTTCATTTTGGACAACTATTAACGAAGTTACAGCTATTCAATTTCCAATGTAAGATTACGGTTTCATATCCTGGTGTCAGAAAGGGGTGAATGAGAGAATAAAGATGACTAAGTGATAGTAAGAAAATCTGTTGCCCTCATCACAAAACCTTCACTATTTCCTATATTTTCAACATAAATTATTGTTTGTCAATACTAAGCTATGCCAAAAAGTTTTTTATCAGCAATATTAGGAAGTATTGGAATTTTTACACTGATCTATCTTAAGCCGGTTCACATTACTTTAGTTTATTAAATAAATCGTACTCAAATCTTATTTTTGATCAGTTTTCAGGAAAATCTATCAAGTTCAATTCTTTTTTGTTTTTTTATGAACATATGTAAAGATATAAAAACTTTTTGCCGGCGACGCGGTTGAGAGACAAGCGCTGGAATCGGAGATCTCTTACCTAATTGTAAATATTGTATTTAAGTATGAATGTTTTTCTATTTATTTCTATTACTTATAATTTATTTAATTTTGCTACGAATTTCTGTATTTCATTTAATTTTAACTCTTAGTTACATTTCCTAGTTTATTATAGTTTTTGCCTTTGTTATATAGATGTTTATATTTTTTATTTTTTTATTTATTTACTTATTTATTATTATTATTTTTTTATTTTTATGTATTGTATATATGGTATGAATGTGCCTGTCTCAGCCTTAATACTCAGTGCCCTTAAGTGTGGCAAAATGTATTATTACTCAATAAACAGATAGAAATAAAAAAAAAAACTTTTTGAAATAGGTAGGAAAGTCGTGTGAGTGGAACCACCTGATTTTTTTATTTTATTTATTGTATATACTTTTTTATCATTATTTATTGTTATTTTGCTTCTTTTTATTTTATATTTTTTGTACATATAGTGTGAATGTTATCCTAGCTTACTATAACTAGTCTCCATATGACAAATTGTTGTAATACTCAATAAATAAAAAAATAAAAACTGTAGCGGTATTGATCTAAGTAAGGTAATTAATTTTATTCACAATTATATATATATATATATATATATATATATAGATATATATAAGTTATGGTTAGAGGTAAGACTGTATAATAGTTAATCCTATCCATTAGTTGTAAACAAGACATAATACTATATATATATAGCATTACTGGGAAAATAAAGGCAGTCTTTAGCAAGCAACCGAGTGTGTCATTTCGCATCCTTTCTTTCTTTTTTTTTATTATTTCCTGTTCGGACGATCGTAAGTTGTATATAAATAGGTATAGGTACATCTATCTGCCTGAGTTTTAATATGAAAAAGGAATAATATCATCTAGTAAACCAGACTATATTAAAACGTGAGTGATGATATAAATGTTGTTAGAGATAAGGCATAACAGAAGCAGGACATCATGTACACGACCCGGCATTTTAAAGCGTTAAATGAAAAGCTCGTTAGAGCGCCAGTATAAATTTAGAGTTAACTGGATCAGATATCAAAAGGGATTTATTATCCCATTTCCTGGCGGGTTCCCTAAGGGTGTGGGTTATCCCATCTCAATGGCTTCCCATCCCTTACCTCTCCACAGTCCTCTATCCTTCTCCCGATTTCGAGTCATCCGACCCAATCCTGAGCAGTGGCATTAATTAAACAGGTAAGTCATACCTATATCACGCGCGCAGATCTGCCATTACTAAAATTATCAAAAACCTACCAATATTTATCAAATAATTTTATTTTAACTAATAAATATATGAAATATAGTTGTTTCCACAAACAGATATCACTATATCCTCCTGAAGTATAGAGTTGGCAAATAAGTCCTTTCGGTTTTTCTGTTTATTTTCATGTGATTATGATGCAATTTTTATCTGATGAATAATCTCGAACATGCATTGTTTATCCTGTTTCTAATATGCCAATACCTATATATGTTAACTCTTATTGAAACTAGCATAGCATTGTGTTTGCTATTGCACTGTGAATGTGGAAGAAAATATCATTCGCTATGACATATTTTGTTGTATTATTTTAAAGCGTGTTGCAGAATGATGTCTTAACCGAACACACCTGTCAAAATTGGTTTCCCAAATTTCATTTAGGGTATTTTGACATCAATCATGCTCAACGGTCGCCCACATAAAATTGAAACGAGCAATGTTAAGGCCATTGCTGATCAAAATCCAATCCAATCAGTGCAAGAGATTGCTATGGCCCTAAATGTGTCGCACACAAGCATAGAAAACTATTTGCACAAGCTCGGCTATGTTTCCAGGCTTAATATTTGGGTCCCTCGCATAATTTTTTTTCGAAAATCATAAAAATGTTATAACATCAATACGACTTTAGCTTTCTACAAAAAATTTAGGGTCACATAAACTATACAAAATTACATCAACAGAACCTTTGTAAACAAACTACAAATGGAGATAAAAAATAAAAACCTATAAGAAGTTTTTGTTTATTTATTCCTTATGTAGGCATTAAATAGAAAAAAAAAAAACATTCATACGGCTTTGAACAGCAATAATTCAATACGTTGCCAACGGATATAGTAACATCGAATTTGGAGAACATTCTGAAGAGTTATGAATGATCGGAAGGATTTTGTGTTCCACCAAGACAACGCTAGACCCCACACCTCATTGGTCATTCGAAATAAATTATTGAGCCTTCGATGGGACGTTTTGCCTCACCCTTCCTATTCACCAGACCTATTTTAAGTTATTACCACTTATTCCGGTTCTCTTCAGAACTCCATGAATGGCAAGAAATTCCAAAAGAAAGAGGACATCAAAAACCACTTGGACCAGTTTTTTAACAATAAACTCCAGATATTCTATGAAGATGGCATTATGCAGTTAGTGGAAAGATGGGAAAAAGTCATATTAAATAATGGTCAATATTTTGTAGATTAAAAAAAAATTATCCAATCCTTACAATCCAAAATCCTTCATAAAATCCTCAACGCTTCTTACTTTGTCACAAATAAAATTATCCATAAAGACCTTAATGTTCCATATATTTCCGATTTAGCCCAATCCTTCCGAGATACCTATCCTTCCATAACAAACTCCAGAACCATCCGAACCCTCTAGTGTCAAACCTTGCTTCCTCCTCGATCCCTGATGACCCTCCGAGGCGTCTGAAAAGAAGATGGCCTCGTGATCTACTTATGTAAATATATTATTAGAGTGCTACCAATGGGTAGTTTCTCAACAAGAGTTTTCATGTCATTTTATTATTTACCAGTTGTGTGCTGTGTACTGTGTGCTCATTTACCAGTTGTATTTTTTTATAATACAGTTATAAAAATCGATAAACAAAAAAAAAAAGGAAAAAAATTTATATCTATAATACATTGAGTTTTATTTCACCCTGAAAAACCGAAAGAACTTATTCGCAAAACCAATAATTATAATTATTCTTATTGCCAATCTAAAAAAAAAAAAAAGAAATGACAAATCTTGGAATTAGAAGTTTGGTGTCTTCCTTCGTTACGGTCCATCCTTTTCATGACTTCAGTTCATACCAATGAAACAATCATAAACCACCACAATTTATATATTTATTAGTACTCGTTGCTGTACAAACTCTTAATAAATTACATTAATACAGTTTATTTTATATATTTAATTCACTGCTTCTCTGAGTAATCCAGATTGTTTAGAGGCCGAAGTAATAACCAATCCCCTCCTACTCCCAAACCGCAGTACAATAAAGGAACCTTTAGGTGCCACTCCTTCTGATTTCCCAGGGGATTGAAGAGTTCCAACGGTAATGAGTAAGAGGGCTAAGCTTCTTTACAACTTATAAACCCCCCCCCCCTCAAAGCAATATTATAAAAAAATAAAAATAATAATAAATAAAAAATAATTATATGCATGCATTGATGCAATCTTATGATTCTCATACAAATAAAAGTACTTCTCAAACATCATCTAAATTTAGAAAACAAATTTCACCCGACCTCATTTGGAGAAGCTGAAGAAGCGTGAAAAAGTTCTATAACAGAGATAAATCGCTTGCCACTATTTTGACAAAATATACTTAAATTTTAATGTTGTTTCAATAGATAACTATTGTAGTGAAGAGAAGAATAGTTGGGATGGTCAGTCAAATAAGAAGGCAAAAATAAATTATAATATTTATTTTTGCCTTCTTATTTGACTGATCACCCTAATTATTCTTCTCTTCATTATTCACGACAGTCAATCATTTACCCACAATTATGATAACTACTGTACTTTGAACTATTTTATATTTATTTATTCAATTATTCATATTTACATTTTTTAATTCTCTTCTGCATTTTGTCGCATTTCGACAGCATTTTTTGTTTTTTATCAAAATTAATTTAGGGCCAGCTATACCATTCACAGTTCTAACCAAGATTCAGTTACCTGAGTTTAAACTACCAATAACAGCTCAACTCCGTTATCACAACATTCAATAGTATTAGGTAAAATCTAAACAGAGGTTGAGAAAGATTACTATCAGTTTTTTCTACAGTTCTTTGACTTTCCACGCTAGTTTTTATATCTTATGTTCAATATCGAATCTGTATTTTGCCAGTTTTATTTACTTTTACTGTAATCTGTTGTTCCATGGACATAATAATAAAATTAAGAAAAAAAAATCACGACGTATTTATTTTAAATTATTTAACAAAAGTCTGGTACCACTACAGCCCCGTAAGGGTCTTTGGGTTCAGTATTTTTTTTTATTTTACTTTCCTACCTATACTAGTTAAGGAAAGTATTGCGATCGGGTCAATATTCTTATATGCGGTTTTCGATGGATCTGTACGTTTTAGAGCCATCTGAGTTCGAAAAACGCATTTTTAGCCATTGGTCTGTCTGTATAAAAATCGCTCATTTCGGACAACTATTAATGAAGTTACGATATTCAATTTCCAATTACGATTACGGGTTCATATCTTGGTGTCAGGAAGGGGTGAGTGAGAGAAAGTAAGAAAATCTGTTGCTCGCATCACAAAAGCTTCACTATTTCCTCTACTTTAAACAGCAATTATTGTTTGACAAAATTAGGCCATGGAAAAAAGTTTTCGATCAGTAATATTAGAGATTATTGAAATGTTTACACAGATCTACCTTAAGCAGGTTTACATTGCTTTAGTTTATCAAATGAATCGTACTCAAATCTTTTCTTTTTTTTGTTTCTTGATGGATATATGTTAAGATGTAAAAACTTTTCTGAAATAGGTAGGAAAGTCTTGTGAGTGGACTCTCTCAATTCACATTTTTACAAAAAAAAAAAAAAAAAAAAAAAAAAAAAAATAAGAAAGAGAATTATGGTCTCTGATATATTTGGTTTCTTAAAAGCGTCCTACGATGTTTTCCTTGCATTTTCTGGGTCAATAAACCGACACATCTAGTTAAGGAAAGTATAGCGATCGGGTCAATATTCCTATATGCGGTTTTTGATGGATCTGTACGTTTTAGAGCCACCTGAGTTCGAAAAACACATTTTTAGCCATTGGTCTGTCTGTATAAAAATCGTTCATTTCGGACAACTATTAATGAAGTTACGATATTCAATTTCCAACTACGATTACGGGTTCATATCTTGGTGTCAAGAAGGGATGAGTGAGAGAAAGTAAGAAAATCTGTTGCTCGCATCACAAAAGCTTCACTATTTCCTCTACTTTAAACAGCAATTATTGTTTGACAAAATTAGGCCATGGAAAAAAGTTTTCGATCAGTAATATTAGAGATTATTGAAATGTTTACACAGATCTACCTTAAGCAGGTTTACATTGCTTTAGTTTATCAAATGAATCGTACTCAAATCTTTTCTTTTTTTTGTTTCTTGATGGACATATGTTAAGATGTAAAAACTTTTCTAAAATAGGTAGGAAAGTCTTGTGAGTGGACTCTCTCAATACACATTTTTACAAAAAAAAACAAAAAAAAAAAAAAAAGAAGAAAGAGAATTATGGTCTCTGATATATAAGGTTTCTTAAAAGCGTCCTACGATGTTTTCCTTGCATTTTCTGGGTCAATAAACAGACAAATCTAGTTAAGGAAAGTATTGCGATCGGGTCAATATTCCTATATGCGGTTTTTGATGGATCTGTACGTTTTAGAGCCACCTGAGTTCGAAAAACACATTTTTAGCCATTGGTCTGTCTGTATAAAAATCGCTCATCACAGCTATTCAATTTCCAATTACGATAGCGGGTTCATATCTTGGTGTCAGGAAGGGTTGAATGAGAGAAAGTAAGAAAATCTGTTGCTCGCATCACAAAAGCTTCACTATTTCCTCTACTTTAAACAGCAATTATTGTTTGACATAATTAGGCCATGGGAAAAAGTTTTTCATTAGCAATATTAGAGATTATTTAAATGTCTACACTGATCTACCTTAAGCCGGATTACATTGCTTTAGTTTATCAAATAAATCGTACTCAAATCTTTTCTTTGTTTTGTTTCTTGTTAATAAGTTGATAAGTTAAGATGTAAAAACTTTTCTGAAATAGGTAGGAAAGTCTTGTTAGTGGACTCTCTCAATACACATGTTTACAAAAAAAAAAAAAAAATAAAGAGAATTATGGTCTCTGATATATATGGTTTCTTAAAAGCGTCCTATGATGTTTTCCTTGCATTTTCTAGGTCAATAAACAGACACATCTTTAGATTTTTCCAGGTATTCCTTGAAGATTTTTTTATAGTAAAAATTTGATCGATAGGAACCATCATATTCTCTTTCTAGTTTATTATTTTTTTTTTTTACAATTCCGCTTAGGAGTATCATACAAAAATAGGTGACGCCATTGGCGCACACTTCGGGGAGCGAGGAGGGAGACGATGGGGGCATTTGCCTGCCCAAATAAAATGTTGAGAGTGCGAAAATATTGTTTAAATATCCCTCCTCCCAATAAATTAAAGTAAAAAATAAAACATAATAAGCTTCAAGAATGAATAAAATATGTAAATTAAAATCGATTATGAAAAATTGACTAACTGGCTAGGCTCCTATAAGTAGATACGTAACTATTTTATCACGACCTAAATATTCCTATAATATAAATTTTCATTTATATTCAGGAATAATATTATAGAGGCATGTCTTAGGATTTTATGATTCATTCACCTCTCATATAGAGACGCCCATTTTCACGTGATTTTCTTATAAATTTTCTACTATAAAGTTGGAAAAGACATATTTAATAAGTAAAATATAAATATATTCTATAGAGAATGTTTTTATAGCAAATGTTTTTATAGAGAATGTTTATATAACTAGTCAAACTGTGAAAACGTTTTATTTTTATTTGGAAGTTGCACAAACCAATAAATCAATAGTATTTTTTAGTTTTTAGCATTATTCATTTTTGCTGAAAAAGTTCTCTAGAGATGTACCTATATTATGGAAACAGCCTCCCTTCCTGCCACGTTTAATGTATACAAATTTTAATATATTCAATGGTTTTGTTTATATATATTTTATATTTTTAAGTATACCCTACATTTAGTTTTATTTCACCCTGAAAAACCGAAAGGACTTATTTGCGAAACCAATAGACTGAAACGACAAGAAACCGCTCTTCGTTTTCGATTACTTCAGCACTTCTAAACTTCCTTAATTTGTAATTAATTACAAGAGACTCATATACATGACTATTTGGACTTATGGAGTTGAGCTATGGGGCTCCACTAAACCATCGAATTCCTTTTGTATCAATCCTTAAAATCCTCAATGCTCCTTACTTTGTTACAAATGAAACCATCCATAATGACTTTAATGTTCCTTATGTTTCAGATCTGGTCCAATCCAGATACCTATCCTTCCATAATAAACTTCAGAATCATCCCAACCCCCTCTCGTTTCTAACCTTGCTTCCTCTTCAATTCCTGATAACCCTGCGAGGCGTCTGAAAAGAAGATGGCCCCGTGATCTCTTAATGTAGACATATCATTAGAGTGCTACCATTGGGTAATTATTCAGAAAGTGTTTTCATGTCATTATATCCATATGTTCAAATTTACTAGATGTATTTATATAATACAGTTGTAAATATCATTAAGAAATAATTAAAAAAATATTTTATATGTATTTAATTATTCATATTTAAATTCTCTTCTGCATTTTTTTTGCATTTCAACAGCACCTTTTTGTTTTTATCAAAATTAATTTAGGGCCAGTTATACCATTTATAGTTCTAACTAAGGTTCAGTTCCCTGAGTTTAAATAAACTACCAGAAACAGCTCAAGATTCCGTTATCACAACATACATAGATGAGTTAACACACTAGTGTTTATATCTCATATTGAATATTGAATCTGTATTTTGCCAGTTTTATTTACTTTTACTGTAATCTGTTGTTCCATGAACTTCTAATAATAAAATTAAGATATCAGAAACCACCACGACTGGATGGAACTTTTCTATAATGTTCTTATGAATGTCATTTCAATTTTCGTATATGGACTGAATTCCCGAGAAAATTCAGATAAAAAAGTTATAAAGAAAAGAAAAAGAGCTCTCGCTCAAACTCCACTGCCTTTAGCACCAGTGACGCGGTTGAGAGAGTAGCACAGGGATCTCTTGGAGTTCTGCTTTTCCTTCTATAGTTGGAGGGAAAAACCTGGCTTGGGGTTCCCTGCCTGATTGTATTTGCGCCGTCACCACAGAGTCAAACATGAACTGATGAGGCTCCTTATAGAGAGAGATTACGCCTGTTTCGAGGAAGTATATCGTATAGATACGGATGGATCCACCCGATATGCCGATTGGCGATGATTTTGGATCCGACCGTGAGATATGAGACCAACGACCTCGATCAGGCAGGAAAAGTGGAAAGGGAGAAAAAACAGACATATGAGAAATGCATCCCTTTCCTTAGTGAAAAGTTCCGCGAGAGTTTCGGGCCGAGAGAGTTCCACGTGAGAGGCCTTTGGTTCGGAGCTCGCGGAACGATATAAAGGACGACATAAAGGACGTGGCAAGGTTGGCAGAGAACATAATCCTCGACTCCCTGAGAATTATCCATCACCATGTGCATGGATAGAGAGTTTGTTCATGGGGGGAGGCATGCGTGTTTTACAGCATTTTTACATTATTTATTGACCAGGTCCACTGCACTTTATGTATTTGTATGCATGTTATGAATTAGGTTAGGAAGAGAGAGGAGAGAATCTAGGGAATGAGAAAAATGTATAAGGGGAGAGAAGGAACAGAAAGGGATGTATAATGCTAATAAATGAATTAAAGAAATATTAAAAAAATAAAATAAAAATATAGGAAAAAAAATTATAATAAAAAAAATATATATATAGATAAATAAAAAAAAAAATTGTATACTATGCTCATACATATTGTTAATACTATATAATTGTATATTAGTTTTGGAAATTTGTCTGTAGCGATTAATAAGTATGCTGTGTTTAAAGCAACCCAATGTAATTGAGCAGCACCCTTTTATGATAATAAAGTGATTCTCTCTCTTGTATATAAGTATGACTGTGTTTATATGTTTTTTAATTCACTTATCTTAAGATCATTTTATTTTTATATTATTACATGGTTTTTGATTATTATTTTACTTTTGTTAATTTTATATTTTCTTTATATATGGAATGTGTTCATATATCACTATAATTATTGTCCACGTGAGAGATTATTATATTTCTAAATAAATAAAAAAAAAAAGTCTCAATTTCTGTCATGTTTAATGTATACAAATTGTATGAGAAGGAGTTAGTCGAGGGTGCGGTCAAATAAATAAAAAAATTAAAATATATTAATTATTTTAATTTTTGAGGACGTTTCGACCCACTTTGCAGGTCCTCTTCAGGGCGTAGGATGTGGCACTGCGGGAGGCAGTTGAAACTCCGGCCAGTTTTACAGCCTGAAGACGGCCTGCAAAGTGGATCGAAACGTCGGCAAAAATTAAAATAATTAATATATTTTAATTTTTTTATTTATTTGACCGCACCCTCGACTAACTCCTCATATTATATCAACGGTCAACCATCTCTGCATCATTATGTATACAAATTGTAGTATATTCCATTGTTTTGTTTATATATATATATATATATATATATATATATATATATATATATATATATATATATATATATATATATATATTATATTATATTTTCAAATATATCCGTATGCACAATTGTCCAAAAATTTATATTTAATATTATATTTATTCGTTTCACCATAATTATGTTGAACTTTTACAGATAACATGAACTTCCGCCATTTTATTCGTACATAATTATAATTCATTAATTATAATTGTAATATTGGTATTATTTATTATAAGACTAAAATTATATCAAAATAATTTAATTCTAAACTAAATATAAAAAATGAAGTTGAGAAGAGAGCTGGGTGTAGCTAGGCCGCATTGCAGAAGGCTGTATGTTTAATGAGCACTGGTTCACAAAGCCAACCTCTGGATTAACAGCAGCGCACCCTTCCTCTAATCCACCGCAACTCAAGATAAAAGTAGCGATTGGGAAAGCACTGGATCAAGACCTCCATGATTGGCCCTTTAAACTGTAGGACCAAAGAATCGATATAGTAGCTACAACTTTTTTTTTTTATAATTTACAGTTCAAAATACTGAAGGAAAAAAAATCTGGTACGGTCATACAACTTTCACTTACCACCCTTTTCTTAGCATAAATAAGTATTCACACTTATCGGACTATATTCCACACCACTAGCCGAATTTGGATCCAGCCCGAAAGTTTTTTTTTCATAAAAATAACGATAATTACTTTGGAAAAAAAAAAGAAAGAAGCTAACTACCTATATGAGATTGTGTTTAAATGGTTCCTAAAGCCCTTTTAAATGTAATTACACGAACAATAATAATTTGAGAGATCATTTTTTAATATTTTTTTCGATAAACATGGTTATATTTTACCATTTTGGGGGGAGGGGGCTTCAGCCCGAAAGCCCCCATCTCTCCCGTAGATCCGCCTGTGTCTCATTTAAAACAGTTTATCCTATTTTAAATTGTCAAATTTTGAAACCATTTGAATTCTTAAACCTCCCAATTTTTCAATTACATTTATAAGATTTTCAATAAGTTTTTTATCTCTTTAGACCTTCATCCTCACCTGTCATGAAAGTTACAATCGCCTGATTTGGTGTTGTTGGTAATAATGGCATTATAAGGATGAGTAGGATATTACCCATTAACACTTCTTCCTCAGTGTAATGTTTTGAAGTGAGATTCACGGATTCTTAAAAAAATTCCCTTTCATTTGATACATCCTCCATTAAAATCTTTTGTTCGGGAGAATAGGAAAAAGGATCTACTAGAAACAGCACATCAGTATTAATTTGTTTTTGTACTACTGGTGGGAGATTCACAATATCTCCATACAAATATATATATATATATATATATATATATATATATATATATATATATATATATACAAAATATATATATATTTGTCTATATATATATATATATATATATATATATATATATATATATATATATATATATATATATATATATATATATATATATACACAAATAATATATATAAAATATATATATATAAATAAAATATATATATATATATATACAAAATATATATATATTTGTCCTAATATTGCCTGATTTGGAAAAATGTTGTTACGTTAATTTTTTACTGTCTTTTTTTTTGCAGAAGGTATAATGTTATGAATCTTCAAAGTGTATTCTGGGATTATGAGAATTAATATAGAATTCGAACGACAATATATAGTGTGCCCCAAAATTAAAGCAAGATTTAAATTAAATATAAAACATAGTTCTTTCTTCTTTTGTTTCATCTTTCTTTGTAAATTTAACAGCTGATAGTTTAGGGTTCATAAAAATGAAACGTTATACAAGCTAACTATGTGTTTTCACTGTTGTAAAATATTTTTTAAATAATAAAAGTCTTCCGACAATAGTTCGAAAATTTCGTCCAAAATATGGTCGGAATAGTGATTTAACTAATATCAACTGTGAAGAGAGTGGTTAAGAAAGTCAAGCAGACTGGATAAATTTGTGATGTTAAAAAACTCTGCTGGTCCAAAAACAAGCCGCTAAAGAGTCAATATCGAAGCAAGACAAGTCGCCGCAATACTTTCATTATTTTAAAATATTATACAACATCACCGAATGTTTAACATCACCAATTGATTCATTCTAATTGACTTTCTCAACCACTATCTCCACATTTGAAGATAAATCACTATTCCGACCTTATTTTGTACGAAATTTTCGAACTATTGTCGGAATACTTTTATTATTTAAAAAATATTTTTTAAACAATGAAAACACATTGTTCGCTCGTATAACGCTCCATTTTTATGAATCCTAAACTATCAGCTGTTAAATTTACAAATAAAAAGGGAACAAAAGAAGAAAGAACTGTTTTTTTTTTATTTAATTTAAATCTTGTGTTAATTTTGGTACACACTATATATTGTCGTTCGACTTCTATATTAATCCTCATAATCTCAGAACAAACTTCAAACATTAAAATTTCTCCAAAACACTAGTAAAAAAAAAATAACGTAACAACTTTTTTCCAAATCAGACATTATCAGGATGGAAAAAAATGTATATAATGCAGTACATCTCACACCAGCAGTACTGTTACTGATGTACTGTTTCTAGTAGATCCTTTTTGCGATTCTCCCGAACAATAAATATAGATAGAGGATGTATCAAAAGAACGTTAAATAGCTAATCAGTTTTAGCCATGCTTAAAAAACTTTTTTGGCAAAATCAGCAATATTTCTAAATAAAAGTTCTGTAAAATATTTACTTAAAAAGTTGCAAGAGAAACCGTTCTAGTTCCGAAATAACAGGAAAAATTGAAAATAAGGATTCGAGTCATACCAAAACTGATTAAAAATAAATCTTAAAATTTCATTTCTCACCCTGGTCGGTATATTTTCTGTCTAACATTTTATTATTTTTTTTTTTTTTATTTACAAAAGTATGCCGAAAAGCGTAAATGTCCGTCGTTCGATTATTCTTCTATTTACTAAAAAAAAACTTTGGAATTTTGAAAGATAAACAAAACATTTGGGATTAAAGATACACTTCTATAAAGCTCTATCTCATTGGCTATTAAAGCGGAAGGAGGGGGAAAGGTGGCAACCGGAAGAAAGCACTTCTTGAATTAAACAAAGGACAATTAATTGCTCCCTTCATTTCGGAATTATTTCTTATTCCCTCTTTCATTATAAATGAACTTTTCTCTGTTTCTTTACCTTTTTATAATTTTTTCTTCTGTTTGATGATGTTCAAATTTTCTGTAAAGGATTGACACAAAAGCCCTGTATTTATTTATTTTTTTTGTAATTACTGTATCTGTGATGTATCTCGAAATATCCGAAATGCTTGTGAGAATTTTAATATAAATCTTTGATGATGGAATCTACAGTATATATCCTTTATATTCAGAATGAAATAAGCAGAAAAAAATAAGAGAGACCTAAATGCAAAAATAAAAACATTAGTCATCCACGCAAGTCTAAATTTACCTTTATAATAAATCTATAAATTTATGATATAAAAGCTATGTTTTGGGTCGGAAACAAATAAAAAAAAAAAAAAACAACTAAGGTGCGGCTTTAGACTAAACGGTAGAAACATGAACACACGAAACATAAAAAAACATGAACAAGGCGAGATTAATAATATGAAGTATATTTTTTTTGCTCAACAACAAAAACAAAAAAAAAAATTACTAGTGTCACAATCTTAACAAGGAAATATTTCACAACCGCAACCAACGCACTCTTCCACAATTTCAGAACTCTTTGACAATAGAAAATTATTGTATTATATATTTTATACATATATATATATATATATATATATATATATATATATATGTATATATAATATTGTATTATATTATATATAATGAATGACCAAATTAAGATTTTTTATAAAAATTTGGTTATTCATTTTTAGTGGTATTTTTATTTATTTATTTTTTTTTCTGTTGCCATTACATACCATGTAGATCGTTAGATGCCTTTACATGCCTGCTCCGTCGCTGCCTGCCTTGGGCTATTTCTTTTCATTTATCTCAACACAGCTCTCTTTATTTATTTAACATACTTTAATTAATTATTACACGTAATAAATAATATATTAAGATTTAAAAATGTACTACAATATATAATTTACGCATTAGTTCAATATATTGTATATCGTTGAGGTGGAAAAGGGATGGCTGCATAAAGCATTAAGGAGGAAAGGAATAAGTGTATTAAATTGGCCGCCATGAAGCAGTGTCGATAGGATTCAATATGCCTATCCCTTCATTATATTTGCTCAACAGCTTATTCCTTTCTGTAATAATATTCTTTACCTCCTTTCAAAAGTGTAATGGCGATATTAGTACAAGTCATCGATTGTAAATAAGCATAATACAACGAGAGGGCTATTCAAATATGTCGAGTATGCACACATACCCGCCTTTCCTTGCAGCTCTACAGGTGTACACAGGAAAAAGGATGGAATTACATTAAATTAATGTTTAAAATAAAGTTTAAATTGTAATAATATCTTATAAAGTAGCGGAATAGTTGAGGGTGAAAGGCATGAGTAAAAAAAAAAAGTGACAAAGTAATAAATAAAAAAATATAAAAATTTCATTTAAACATTCCTTTATTAATAATATTACATTCTGTAAAAAAACAAAACATTACAAACATGAAAACAGATTAAAAAAATCATTTTTTAGAACAATAAAGTTTTTTATAAAAAAAAAAAAATTAATTAGTAATCTGAGTATTTTGTTTGAATACATTTTCCGAGTTTTCCTCAGGCAAATATTCTTCATTAAATATGGCTGGAAATTATAATAAATAGAAGAGAAAATTATATATATTTATATCTGTTTTTTAAACATAAGATAACCCAAATATATAAAAACATGTTATCTTGTTATCTTATATATATATATATATATATATATATATATATATATATATATATATATATATATATATACACACACACACACACATATATATATATATATATATACAATATATATACATATACTTATTATAATGATAGATAATAGATATTATGGTAAATCTGGTGTTTAGTACATAGAAAGAAAGTACGGTTTCTAGATTAACAGTTAGGCCAAGATATTATTTGATCTAGATCATCTTTCAGTTGTTTCCACTTAATAAATTATTTTAATTGCATGTACCCACTTTATAGAGGTTGGGTGTGCCCAAGGAGAATTTCCTGGTTGACCCACGATAGATAAAGCTGAATAAATAATTACTTGTCCAGGCCGAACTAGAAATCCGCAGTATAGGACCACATATACATATACGGATTTCGAGTTCGGCCTGGACAAGTAATTATTTATTCAGCTTTATCAATCGTGGATCAACCAGGAAATTCTCTTTGGGCACACCCAGCCTCTATAAAGTGGGTACATGCAATTAAAATAATTGATAAAGTAGAAACAACTGAAAGATGATCTTGATCAAATAATATCTTTGCAAAACCTTTAATCAAGAAACCTTACTTTCTATCAGAGTAATGAACACCAGATCTACCATAATAATATATATATATACATATATATATATATACATAATCTTAAAAAATCTTTCTTCTATTTATTATAATTACCAGTAATATTTAATGAAGAATATTTGCCGAAGGAAAACTCGGAAAATTTATCCAACATGTTTAAAATGTACAATATGGTAAATGATTAATGAAAAAAATACTCTGTTTACTAATTAATTTTTTTTTTGGTCGAAAACTTTATTGTTCTAAAAAACAATTTTTTTATCTGTTTTCATATTTGTGATGATTCCTTTTTTACAGAATGTAATAATATTAATAAAGAAATGTTTAAATGATTTTTATGTTTTTTTTTTATTTATTATTTTGTAATTTTTTTTATTTGATTGCACCTGTCAGATGTTCCGACAACCAGCGAGTGTGATGTCGAGGTGTAGAAGTAAGAATAGGTCTTGGAAAAGGCGTGAGGGAGAGGAGTGCCCAGCGGCTTCCTGGCGTGATTTAAATATTTGTAGTTAGTGGAGGAGATCCCTCATTCAGCTTCTTTTGAGCCTCCTGCGGGTGCTACGGGGCATGTTAGTTGTGACCATGCCTTGAATCGATGAGTTGGTGTCCGTGTAAGTTATTGTGAAATATGTTGTAGTATGTTCATATGTGGTCGTTAACTGTTGGCATCTGTAAGTCTTTATGTAAAGTAATGTCACTGACGTACCAGAGAGCCTTGGTGATAGTCCTGAAAGTTTTTAATTAAAAAGTCTGTATTTTACGTATGTGAGTCTTTTTGGGTGTTCCGTAGTATATCTGTGAAGGTCCAAATGGGCTTAAGTAGGTATGTATACGTATTCAATTTCTGTCTGAGTTTTAATTCCGAATGTCTTGCAATGAGTAAGTGTAATAGTCGTAGTCTTAAGTTTAGAATATTTTTTTGTTTTTGATATGTGGACCTCGTGCCGGTACTAGATATTTAACTTTGTCTGTCTGAGGAATTTAACGTTGTCAAGCTAAATAGCAGGGCAAGTTTGACGTCGGAGGATAAAAGTTATATGTAGTAATTGGTCCTGGTTGAGTCCTAAAAATTTTGAAAATATCACATATGTTGTCTCTGAAATAACCGATTCAAATATGCCATAAACAAAGAACAGATCAGATCTTCACTAATAATACAAATGATAATTTTATGTTTAACTCTCATAAAAATCAAGTACAGTTGCTTAGTATAGCAGTTAGATCATTCTTAAACCAATTACTTTTAAAAGTTGTCGGTAATTAGAACCATTGCCCATTTACTTATTTTTCACCTGATGACACTAAAATTCAGTTTAAAAATAGATAACTTTTTGGTAATAGTCCGTGGTATAGACACCTTTTTGTGAAATTATTAACGTTCGCCTGAAACTTCGTAAATGTTGAACTTGATTTTTAGCTTCATCTCATCGTAATCGAAAATTCTCGGAATTGTGCGTTTTCAATCTGGAGATCGGCAAACTTTGTCTACTAAAAACCTTATGATTACTAAAAACCTTAGATTACTAAAAACCTAAGATACTTTTTTTTTTTACTTTCTTTATTGAATATTAATACATTCTATCACATTAAAGGGCATTAATACTAAGGCTACATGATTCATTCACACAATATGTATATACAATTAATATTTCATTAATAAAGAAAACGAAATATGAAAAAATAAAATAAATAAATTTATATGCCTGTGTACAAAAAAAATGAAATAATAGACAAAAGCTAAATGAAATTAAAGTAAATAAAACACATTCACACCTATGTACAATATTTACATTCACCCAGGGGACTCATGCCTTATACCCCGATGTGGAAGCCAAGGCAGGACTCCAGGGGATCCCAGTGCTTCTCTCTCAGCAACGTCACTGTTATTTGAAACCAGTGGAAACTGATGGAGGGCACTACAGGAAAAACCTTCGATACTAAAAACCTTATGATGACTCGTTTGCTTTTCACTTGAATCGTAAGGTAATATTAAGGTATAAAATCGTAAGGTATAAAATAAAAAAAAAAATGGCCTATAAAAATTTGGAAAATTTCACCAGAACCTCAATCATCATCCATATCCTGTAGCACTATCGCTATCTAGCGATAGCCATCCGGAGGTTAAAACGGCAGTGACCCCGCGACCTTTTGTAAATATGTATATATTGGAGTACTGGCATGGCCAGATGTTCCACTCAAGTCCTGAGCGTCTGTTGCTCAAGTGCCCTCCATCAGTCTCCACTGGCTTCCAATACCAGTGGAACAAAGACGTATAACTGTATGCTTCGCTTTAGATATTTCCCGACGGCTTGGAAAACAGCAAAAATCATAACGATTCCGAAGCCAAACAAAGACCCAGCAGATGTTCGTAGTTACAGACCAATAAGTCTACTTAATATAATTTCAAAACTTTTTGAAAAGCTACTTTTAAAAAGAATCCTGAGTCATATATCTCAAAATAGTCTGATATCTAACGAGCAATTCGGGTTCAGAAAACAACACTCAACAGAAGCCCAACTAGCCAGACTGACCGACTGTATTACCAAAGCGTTCAATGAAAAGAAGCACGTCGGTATGCTCCTCCTAGACATAGAAAAAGCTTTTGACACAGTATGGCATGAGGGTATTATATATAAACTCATTTTAAATAAATTCCCACCTTACATAATCCACCTCCTTCACCCATATCTCAACAATAGATCCTTTTGCATTACAATAAAGAATGACCATTCCTCAATCCACTTCCTATCTGCAGGTATCCCTCAAGGCTCCTGTTTTTCTCCTACACTATTCAGCCTATACATCTCAGACCTCCCTTCCATTCCTTCAATAGAATACTCCTTATATGCAGATGATACAGCTATTTACACCTCTTCTTTCAGAATCGATACTATAACTAACAGGTTACAATCCCAATTCATAAAACTCTGCAAGTATTTTGAAAAATGGAAAATAAAAATAAATGATAATAAGACTGAAGCAATTATTTTTACTAAAAGAAGACCACGCATAAACCACAATATACACATAAAAGAAGTACAGATTTCTTGGTCTAGTTCCGTGAAATATTTAGGCCTAGAACTTGATAGATCCCTAAATTTTACTCAACATATTAACAACAAGTGCAATAAAGCAAAAAACATGATCAGCAAAATGTCACCATATTTTAATAGATATTCACAACTGAATACAAAAAATAAACTAATTTTATATAAAACAGTAATCCGCCCTTTAATCACTTATTCTGCCCCAGCATGGAGTTACACATGCGAGACTAATTACAAAAAAATCGAAGTAATTCAAAATATGTGTATGAGAATCATAAACAATTATCCACGTTATACCAAATTATCTATTATGCTAGCAGAATTACAGCTTCTTACAATAAAAAAATATATTTTTTTTAAAACACAGAGATTTTTTGAGCTTACACCAACCTCTGAAAACCCTATGATCCGAACAATAGGAAACTATGACAAAACATCTTTGAAACGGTATACACACAGACAGACTAAACACATACTACTAAACGTCTAAATCAATCAGTTTATTTGTGAAAATTTAACGGTTTCTTATCTATCGCCAAACAAGTAACAATAAACTCAATCACCCCAATCAACAAATTGTATTTATAGGATGTGTGTGTGTATGTATATATATGTGTGTGTGTGTGTGTGTGTGTATGTATATATATCTATATATATATATATATATACATGTGTGTGTGTGTGTGTGTGTGTGTTGTGTGAGTAAGTATTGTAGGTGTAAATATATATATATATATATATATGTATATATATATATATATATAGTTTCCTTTTGCACATAAATTATATTTAGTTTTTCTTGTACTTTTAATGATTGTAAACTAGTTTTTTCATTTATATCTTATGTAGGTTTTTATGAGATTTTTCCTACTGTAAAAAACAAAAAATTAATTTCAATTTTCTAAGTAGTATTCAAACCACCATTATGTCATGTGTAAGGTTAATGCAACCATAAACATGTAGCTTATCAATATGACATGTTGTAATGTATATAATAAAAAAATATAAATAAATAAAAAAAAATATTAAAAAAATACCAGTGATGCGGCTGGGAGAGAAGCACTGAGATATCCTGGAGTCTTGCTTTGGCTTCCTTATTTGGTTGACAAAGCAGGACTCAGAGTCCCATGGGCGAATGTAAATATTGTACATAGGTGTGAATGTGTTTTATCTATTTTCATTTGATTTAGTTTCTATCTATTATTTTTTTTTTGTACATATGTATGTTAATTTTCTTGTTTTATTTTCTACAAGTCTTTTTCTCAATTATCTCTGTTTTATAATGATGTAGAGATGGTTGACCGTTGATATAATATGAGAAGGAGTTAGTCGAGGGTGCGGTCAAATAAATAAAAAATTAAAATATATTAATTATTTTAATTTTTGCCGACGTTTCGACCCACTTTGCAGGTCGTCTTCAGGGCGTAGGATGTGGCACTGCGGGAGGCGGTTGAAACACTGATCGAGTGTTTCAACTGAAAAAAACTGGCGAGTGTTTCAACCGCCTCCCGCAGTGCCACATCCTACGCCCTGAAGACGACTTGCAAAGTGGGTCGAAACGTCGGCAAAAATTAAAATAATTAATATATTTTAATTTTTTATTTATTTGACCGCACCCTCGACTAACTCCTTCTCATATCTCTGTTTTAGTTATCATTTGTATGTATACATTGTGTGAATGTTCAATGCCCTTAAATGTGGCAGAATGTATTAATTTTCAACTAATAAAAAAATAAAATAAAAATTAAATTGACAATGTTTACCGATATCCAGATTAAAAACGCCTCAATTCTGAGGATTTTCGTAAATAAAATATTTGCAGATTACGATGAGACGAAGCTTTAGGCGAATGGCAATAATATGATAAAAATGGGTCTGTACCACGGACTATAAACGATTTCTGAGTGAAAACTCAATTTGTACAAATTCGCTAATTAAAAATTTTTAAAATCAAGGCTACAATATTCCTGACAGCTCTTCATTAACAACAGATAATGTGTTTAGGAAAAGAACACGGGGCGGTTTATACAGTACCCGCAACACAGCGCGGTTAGGAGGGTTTAGTGGGACACATATAGCGTAAAAGTTTTAGGTGGCAGTTTATCAAATCACATAATATTTTTGTACAACTTCAATTGATTCTCAAAAGTAAATTAATATGGACTTACATATTATAAAACGAGGAAGTTTTTTTTAAAATTGATATATCTGTAGTATAGTTTGAGTGTTAAAAAAACATTGCCAATAATTAATGTATTTTTTATTTAAACGAAACGGAGCTGAGATCAGGGGCTCAATATTTCTCTTTAAATGATATAATTAATACAAACTTCTCCTTTAGTAAATTTTATCTAGTTTACTGGGTAGCATTTTTAATAACTTAAGCACACCGACAGACCTTAAACAAGCGACTGAAAATACTGTAATCACTTTTTTCCAAATCAAAATTGAAAATCAAATAAAAACTCAATATATACACTTACCTACTCAACCCCATACGGATATACGCCTCATAAATTTATGATTCTGCAAAAAAGAAACACAAAAACTACAGACATTTCATTCCAAAATTTTACGACTTATAACAAGAGCTCCTTGTTACGTAAACAGCAAAACATTATATAACGAAATACGACAACCAACTATCGTCCAACACATACACGATCTCTACTTCAGATTTCATGTTAAACAACACGGACATCACAGCGGACTTATTAACAGCTGACATGCCTATCAGGAGACGACTAAAGAGGAGCTGGAGGAGAGATCTCCTTTCTTGAATTAAGGAAAGACCAGGAAGAAGTGATGCTGGGTACTATTTTTTTCCTCATGCATAAAATGTCAATTATTCTTATTAGGTACAGCACATCTGCTTTTTGTCAAGTTCATAACAGGTGTGGATGGAAATATGAAGACAAAGAAACAAAAAACAAGTTTTTTTTTGTAGTTATCGCTTTATATTTAATAAAAACCGTGACTCACATGATAAATCACAAATTTTGGATTTCCTATTTTTCTGTTGTAAATTGAGTCATTGTTTACATAAACTTTTTTTTTGTTGATCTTGAGGAGTGATATTACTCCAATAAAAATTTCCTTCTACTGTGGGACAACCTGTACAAAAAAGTTTTTAGTTATTTTGATATATTATTTTATTTTAGTATTAGGATGGTAGGAGATTACAGGAGCTCTTCTAATAGCTCTATCATTAGCGAAAATTATACAGCTGTTCAATTAATTACATGTGTGTTGTGCTCCTATAGCCTTCTATTATCTTAATACAAAATAGAGATTAACAGCCTAGTGTCTTCGATACAGGATTGAGCTCTTGTAAACGCCTACTCTAATAATAAAAAAAAAATCGTCAACTCACACGACTTTCCTACCTATTTCAAAAAAGTTTTTGTATCTTTACATATGTCCATAAGAAACAAAAAACACTTGAATTAGATTTATTTTCCTGAAAATTGATCAAAGAAAAGATTTGAGTACGATTTATTTGATAAACTAAAGAAATGTAAACCGACTTAAGGTAGATCAGTGTAAAAATTTTAATAGCCTCTAATATTGCTGATCGAAACTTTTTGCCATAGCCTAATTTTGTCAAACAATAATTTCTGCCAAAAAGACCCACCTACAAAAACTTCAAACGTTCCAATCAAAATTATTGCGGCTCATAACAAAAGCACCTTGGTACGTGACTAACAAAACTCTACATACTGACCTCCACTTTCCAACAGTTGACCAACATATAACGACCCTATATCAACGATTTTACACAAATTTAAATGGACATAATAACAGACTTATAAGAGACATGGCCACAGCTGACATACCTCAGAACATGAGGAGGAGACTAAAAAGGCGTTGGATGAGGGATCTCCTTCCTTAGACAACCTAAGTAATTGGAACAAGTTAGGGAAGAGGTACTGCTGAGTACTTTCCTTCCCCATGCCTGTCATGTCATTATATCATTATCGCCATCACATTTGCTGATTGTCAACTTATTGTTGACAGGCGCAAATATATATTTTATAGACAAAAAAAATAAAAAAAAAATTTCTGTTTAAAGTAGTGGAAATAGTGAAGTTTGTGTGATGTTCCCGAGAAAATCCTGACACCGACAGACAGACCAATGACTAAAGATGTATTTTTAGAACTCAGGGAGCTCTGAAACGTATAGAACCTTCGAAAACCTCATATCGGAAATTTAAACCGATTGCAATACTTTCCTTACAAAAAAGATTTTAGATTAAACATTTGTATGCAAAATGATATTTCATCTGGGGGTGGTAGTTTGATTTTACAAGGGTCACAACAATTATTTTTCGATCTATACGTTTTTCCCTTGGTTAAAACATATGAATTATAATATTATCCCTTTATATTATGATATAGTTATAAACATTATGAAATAGAAAAAGAAGCAAAATATAACGTACAATAAAATATTAGTAATAAAATGCTGAAATTGATGATGGGCTTATATGAAGCTGGACAAGTTGAATTTATGGTTATAAATTGGCAATAAGAGAAATTGTTATTATACAATAATATAAATTGGCAATAAGGAGAGATTTATAATATAGATTTTTCAAGAAACTAAAAATTTGTCCGATCAATGGTTTTGTTCAGCTGATTTTATTTTGATGAAAAATAATACGATTTGAGCTACAGAATACATGTAAATTACAGTTCTGCAATTCGAACAACGAGAAGTACAATTAAATGAACAGTTGTATAATTTGTAAAACGGGTGTTGCTCCACCGAAGGTGAACAAGGGGATTAGCCCCTAGTAATGTTAAAAATAATATTTTTTTTCTTTTTTTCTGGAAATTATATGTTATTCTTTGTTATTGGGCAATGATGACTTCCAACAATTGAATTTATTTGTTATATTTCCAAATTACATTTTAACGTTTCGGGATATTTACTCCCATCTTCAGAACTACAATTACTAATATGGTGTAAGGTGGACTCTCGGGAGATTCCGAGGCCAAATTTAAACGCCTAATGAATTGTGCACTACAATTTGTTTTCGGAATCTCAAGGGATACGCATATTACCCAGTATTACACTGAGTTGCGGTGGCTCTACCCATCCTATCGCCGTCAGTACTTCATAGCCACCTTTCTGTACCAAATCATTAGAACCCATCGACCCTCCTATATTTTTCACAGCTTACAATTCAAATATTCCATCCAATCCCGTCCCACCAGATCTCGTACTTCCGACCTCTATCCTCCTCCTCACCGAACTGCTGCGTTTGACAAATCCTTTGAGATACAAGCCGCCTCCGTCTTGAATTCCATCGCTGCTGATATTCGACACGCCCAATCAGTTTCCTCTTTCAAACCTCTCCTCTTTAAGCACCTACTCCTTTCTCAATCCGACTGATTGTGAAATATACTTAAGAGAAATATCTAAGCACCGCCAGAGACTACCTCAATTTATTTAGGTTATTTTAGTTTCTCATACATATGTACAATTTACTTGTTCTTTTCTTTCTCTTTTCTGTATTTTTATCTTTAGTCAACTCTTATTGTAAATATACAATTTAATTGTAACCACACAGACATACAATCTGTATTTATATTTTGTTCTAAAGGGACAACAGGGCGTTTTCAATCTGGAGGGGGGCAAACTTTGTCTATTTAATTAGGTACTAAAAACTTGTAATTACTCATTTCCTTTCTATTTGAATTGTAACATAATTTGATCACAAAATTGATAAAAAAGGTGGCCTTCAAAAATATTGAGCCGTTTGGCGTGACCTACACCCCAAATTTTATTTAAAAATAACGAGATTATAAAGGTCGAGCAGCCCAGTTCTAAAAACACATCTTTAGTCATTGGTCTGTCTGTCGGTGCCAGGATTTTCTCGGGAACATCACACAAACTATTTCCACTACTTTTAACAGAAATTATTGTTTGACAAAATTAGGCTATGGCAAAAAGTTTTTGATCAGCAATATTAGAGGCTATTAAAATTTTTACACTGAACTACCTTAAGTCGGTTTACATTTCTTTAGTTTATCAAATAAATTTTTCGAGTCCACCTTTTTTTCTCGATTTTGTGATTAAATTATCTTAAAATCCATGTAGAAAGGAAATTGGTTTTTACGAGTTTTTAGTAGCAGCAATTAAATAGACAAAGTTTACCACCCTCCAGATTGAAAACGCCCCGATTCCAAGAGTTTTCGTAAATAAAATAGTTGTATAATATAATCTGTATTTATATTTTGTTCTAAAGGGACAACAGTCCCAGAATAATAAAATATTTTTTTCATTTTCATTTTTATTTTCATTCTTTAAGGTTTGTGATGTATGATTGAAGAGTTTGGGATGCAATTGTTGGGTCATTATTAACTGACAGGATAGATGTGTCATCAGCATACGTAGTGATGACAGTGTTAGGATGAGTTGGGATATCAGCTGTATAGACTGTGTAAAGAATAGGACCAAGGTTATTTTATTTTTATAAAAAAATAATACAATCTGAACTACAGAAAACATGTTAATTACAGTTATAAAATTTGAAAAACGAGTAGTACAATTGAATTAACAGTTGTGTAATATGTAAAACGGGGGTTTCTCCGAAGTAGGTTGACAAGGGGGTTAGCCGCTAGTAATGATAAAAATAATAATATAATAAAAATTCTTAAACAGGACGTGCTATACTCTAATTTAGATAATACTTCATGCCGAATTGAGGCGTGTTGATACTATCGTGACAGGAAAAGTTGAGTGGCCTTTGGACTGTCGTGACTAACTGACTTAGCGATATCAGACAATTGCTGGGTTTTCCTAAACTTATAATGCTCGAGTAATTTATTTACTGAATTCTAATGATGATGATTTTGTATCTAACTATCCAACTATTAAAAGTTCTTAAAGTAATTTAAACAGCTCCGTTTAAAGACTGTTGAGTACATTTCACCTTATTGCCAGAAAAAGCGTTGGTCATCATACAAATATTATTGTTATAATATTTAGCTGGCAGGTTTAATGGGAAGAAAAATAAAATAAAAAAGTAAAAATAAAAATAAAATAAATAATAAATGAATAAGTAAAAATAATAAATAAAAAATGCATATAAAAAATGTTTAATCTAAATTTTTTTTTTACTTTCCTACCCATACTAGGTAAGAAAAGTATTGCAATCGGTTCAAATTTCCGATATGAGGTTTTCAAAGGTTCTGTACGTTTCAGAGCCCCCTGAGTCCGAAAAACACATCTTTAGTCATTGGTCTGTCTGTCGGTGACAGGATTTCTCGGGAACACCACACAAACTTCACTATTTCCACTACTTTTAACAGAAATTATTGTTTGACAAAATTAGGCTATGGCAAAAAGTTTTTGATCAGCAATATTATAGGCTATTGAAATTTTTACACTGATCTACCTTAAGTCGGTTTACATTTCTTTAGTTTATAAAACAAATCGTACTCAAATCTTTTCTTTGATCAATTTTCAGGAAAATAAATGTAATTCAAGTTTTTTTTTGTTTCTTGATGGACATATGTAAAGATATAAAAACTTTTCTGAAATAGTTAGGAAAGGCGTATGAATGGACACACCAGATTTTTTTTATTAGGGGAGTAGGCGTTTACAAGAGCTCAATCCTATAGCGAAGACACTAAGCTGTTAATCTCTATTTTATATTAGGATAATAGAAGGCTATAGGAGCACAACACACATGTAATTCAATGAACAGTTGTATAATTAGCGCTAATTATATAGCTAATAGAAGAGCTCCTGTAATCTCCTACTGTCATAATACTAAAATAACATATGAAAGTAACTATGAACTTTTATACAGGTTGTTCCATAGTAGAAGCAACAATACAAACAATAATAATAATCCCCACATATATTATTACAGTAAGGCTCGAAATCGGTTTTGTACCAAATATAAGCTCCTGTCGTGCTCAAATACCATGAATGGGGTACCGTTGGATTCAGGATTTCACGGGGGGTTAGTGAATCGTATTCTCCACGTTTTTCTTTCTAAAATAAATAAAGTTGATATAAACATTTTGCTTGGCTTCAATACTGGAACGGTGGTAAGTCTGTAGATCGATACGGGACAAATTGGGCTTTGAAGAGATGCCCAATAACGTACAGGAATTTTTAATCCCAAAAACGTACTATTTTCGAGATAACGCAAGGTATAGGTTTCGCATCCACACAACCTTACGTTAATTATAGTACTTTCATGGAATACATGTCTCATTTCGTCCACTTGAGGCCTCTATGATCGAGAGAGGAGGAGTTTATATTATTTATCGATGGTGTTTTTGATCGGTAAGTCATATACTCATTAATTTTCATCTAATCCCAAGAGTGAGCCACCAATTTCGAAGGCTTCCTTCCCCTTCAGGCGGGCAAAGTAATCCAATAACACCGAAAAATTCAGGCAAACAAGTTATGAAAGAAAAGAAAATTTATTTGCGAATAACTAAAAAATAACACACTTTTCACTCTCCAAACAGAAAAAAATGCAATCGGCCCTAATGAAGTTTTCACTTAAAAAACTTCATTTTCGAATATTAAAATTATTTACAGGAATTTTAAAAATCTTTCGTTAGTTTACATTTTTATTTATGTTGTAAATTCTTTTCAGCAGGAAAATTAAGGATATTTTTTTAGTATACTAATTTCACATATCAATGTTATCTTGTCTTTTTTTTAAAGCCCCGATGAAGGTGTGAACATTAGGCCGAAACGTCGGCAATGATAAATATAATTTATTTATTTTTACTTTGTTAATTTTTGACTAAAGTAAACTTCTCTTCAATAAATAGCTGTGCATACCTGACATTTATGCTGCTAGAAGTCGATTTATGAATTCCTACAAAATCGCCCCCCCTCACTCCTCTCCGCTGAGAGATATAGCCCACAGGCGAAGTACCTCAAGCATATTAAAAGCTTGGGACTTGGCATATATTGCGAAATATCTGAAATTCGAAGAACGGAATCAATGAAATAGTCTGGTTAGGTTTACAATTTTCATATAGCTATCACGTTGGTGAACTTATATATAATTTTCAATCTATCTTATAAAATAATAAAAATAATTCTTATATATATGAAATAGATAAAAAAAAAAAAAGTCCATATCCATAAATTAATATAATCCAGCGATCTCTGAATGTACTAAGGATATGCGGGATTTAAAACGACAGTTTAAAATTTTCAACATCTGTAATATGTCCTTCATGGTGTAGAAAAACTTAACCCACTCTTTCCAATTCGAACTACTGTGAAAGAAAGTTGCGATTGTAACAGTATTGGGTTCAGTTGAACTTGGTTTAACATACCTTCTTCGGTCGTTTATTATAAACAAATTTTGAACTGGGTTCAAATGGTAACCAACATTTTATTGTGGTACTCTGAGTCTCCTAAGAATAATTTGTAACTGCAGTGCCATTTGCCTGCCACAAAACACTCATTACAAAATTATAGAATAATAAAATTATGAAATATGTTAAAAGTATGTAATAAATACAAATAATGGATCTATAGGGTCATTGGAGCTTTGCTGTTTGTTTCCTCCTATATTCTTTGGTACGTACCGCTAATTTAAAAAAAAAAATTATATTTTTTTCAATTATTTTTTTACTTTCACTTACGTATATATGTAATACATAGTAAGGGTAAGTATTGCGATCGTGAAAATTTTCGAATCTTTATTTTCAACGGAAATACATGATTTGAGGTCCCCTGAGTTCAAATAACCAAGTGTCGCAAAATGGTCTGTGTGTGTTAACAGTCTAGCACATAAACGAAAAGTAGTACGAAACTGATATTAGGTATTTAAGGTTTTTATATGGGCCGGATGTGACGGCAACTTTTTCGTCAAAATCGGCTAACCAGTAGTGCCACTTTATATGAATGGTGAAACACATTTTATAATTTTCTCAAAAACGGCTCTAACAATTTTGATCAAACTCGGTGTTGATACATCGGAGTTGTATAATTAAATGGTCTTTAATATCATTTAGGTCTTATCCCCGTTGATGTCACTTTACAGGGCTTAAATGCCCAATGTTCATATATGTCTTCCACTAAAGTATCTTTAATATGGTTTATTTTAAAAAGCCAACTATTTCCCATTATTCAGAGTTACGCAAAAATGCTAAATATAACTTTTGAAAGAATTTGATAACTTAATAAAATAGAAAAAAATAAAATAAAAATACAGAAATACCTGCGTTGCTACAGACTGTAACGCCAAAACGAATGTACCGATTTCAATGAAATTTCGCTAAAGTCATTTTCTCGATACCCTTTAAATTTATCTATATAACATACTTCAACGACAAGAAGCTGGAAAAAAAAGTTACGAGTGATGTTAGAATTAAATTCCGAATTACTCAAAAAGTATACGTCTAAAAAAAAAAAAAAAAAAAAAAAATCGTTAAAATCGGACAATTAGGAGGAAAGATATGGTCTCTAGTTTTTTTTTCCCTGAAGAGGCGAAAATTTGGATAAATTTAAAATATATTTTTTAATTGTTGAGACTAAAAAAACCTTTTTTCTACAGATATTTAATAAAGTGTCTTTCCTAGGAACATCTTTCATAATAAATAAGTACCTAAAATTACCTTTATTCTCAGTTCTATATTTCAACACTGTAATCACCACCTCTGGAATCAACTTACTCATTGTCTGTATAGATAACTTGTTCAACTAAAAATATCACTAAAATGACATCACTCAAAAATGTTGAAATTGGAGTTAGTCATTCTGTGGTTTATAAAAGCAAAGAAAGTTGTGTAGTTTATAAAAGCAGATGGAGTGACTAAATTTTTATTGCCTGTCGTCGATATATTAAATAGACATTTTGTAATTATAATGGTCTTAATGACTTGTTATCTGTAAGCTTTAAGCTTTAGCTCCGTTGAAAATGCATTTCTAAAAATTTTATAATAGCCCAGCATTGGCAGAAAATAATTTCTATTCAAAGTAGATCGGTAAGTGAAAGTTGTGTGTTGCGCGCACCAGATTTTTCATTATCTTCTAGTAGCTCTTTGATATTTCCTGATAACTTCAAAGAGGTTCGAGTGGTATTGAATTTAATACAGCCAACTAGTAAGTGTTTTTACTGTCATTACAACCGAACACTCTTGGCAAATGACTGGTAGTTTTTACTGAAGATATTCATAAGAGTATTTGTAATGGTCAATTCGAAGGCGGCATAAAATAATTTCTTCCTGTCTGCAATAATTACATACAGATAAATAAAGTCGGTATGTTTAGTAATTTGCGAGTGTAAGCAATGTATCTGATCAGAATTAATTATTGATATTATTAGAATGACTAAAATAAGTAAAAGTCTCGAAAAGAGAATGTATTAATGTAGCAATCCAAGTTATAAATCCATGAGTCTCCAACAAATAACTGTTAACAAGCCAACATTTCGCCAATTCAGGTTTCATCAAGACAGCAAAAACAAGATCGCATATATGCAGAAAGAAAGAAAGAAAAAATACATTTGCTGCTGACATCTCACGAAGCCATCCAAATATATATTAAAACAAACAGGAGAGTAGAGTTAAATAATTATAATATTTAAATGATTTGGATTGTGCCATTTATAATGTATCTTTTATCTTGTAGTTGTTATCTTATTTTAGTAATATTAGTCCGTGTTACAGACTTTAACGAATTATTAAAATCCACCTGAAACAACGTAAATAGTTTAATCTCATCGTAACCTACAACTATTTTATTTACGAAAACTCTTGGAATTGGGGCGATTTCAATCTGGAGGGGGGCATACTTTGTCTATTTAATTAGTTACTAAAAACTTGTAAATACACATTTGCTTTCTATTTGGATCGTAAAATAATTTGATCACAAAATCGATAAAAAAAGGTGGCCTTCAAAAATATTGAGCCGTTTGGCGTGACCTACACTCCAAATTTTAAAAATAACGAGATTATAAAGGTCAAACGGCCCAGTATTTTTATAGTCAACCTTTTTTCTCAATTTTTTTTATTAAATTATCTTAAAATCTAAGTAGAAATCAAATTGGTATTTACGACTTTTTAGTAGCTAATTACCAGCCTGGATAGCTCAGTCGGTAGAGCATCAGACTTTTAATCTGAGGGTCCCGGGTTCAAGTCCCTGTTCGAGTGGTCATTTTTTGACGGGAGTGGGGTAGCTCAGCGGTAGGCCCCTTAATTAAATAATTAATTAAGGGGAAAAACCTGGCGGTTGAGCGTGATCTCGGTCAAATCACCTCCTAGAATCGTTGACCTAGAAACAGTGCTTTCCCCTAAATAGTACTGAACCCAAAGACCCTTCATGGGTTGTAGCGGTACAGGATTTTTTTTTCTTTTTTTTTTTTTTTAGTAGCTAATTAAATAGACAAAGTTAACTCCCTCCAGATTGAAAACGCCCCAATTCCAAGAGTTTTCGTAAATATAATAGTTGTAGGTTACGATGAGATGAAAATATTTACGAAATTTCAGGCGGATGTTAATAATTAAAAAAAAGAGGTCTGTACCACGGACTATATTCTTGAGTTGTTCGGAAAATATCGTAGGATTTTGAGTTTTTGTTTAAAATACCACTCTATATACTAAACTGTTTACGTTTACTGGATTATTCATTTGTAAGAATGTCAACACTTATTAATTCTCTTAATATAATGTTTGTTCACCTCTGCAGCATTTTGCTGCTTAATTTTTTTTTTTTTTATCAACGAAATTCACAACTGTAATTAATACAACAAGTAAATATGAACAAGTAATATGACATGTACAACATGAGGAGAAACTACCCATTGGTAGCACTCCAATTATATTTCTATATTAGAAGGTTCCGAGGCCATCTTCTTTTTAGACGCCTCGGAGGGTTATCAGGAATAGAGGAGGAAGCAAGTTTGGAAACGAGAGGGTTCGGATGGTTCAGAAGTTTATTATGAAAGGACAGGTATCTGGATTGAGCTAAATCGGAAACATATGGTACATTAAGGTCCTTATGGATGATTTTATTTGTGACAAAGTAGGGAGCATTAAGGATTTTGCGGAAGGATTTTGGATTGTAGGAATTGGATACGAGAGGAATTTGATGGATTAGTAGAGCCCCAAAGCTCGATCCCATAAGTCCAAATAGGCCTTATTATAGTAATATATATGAGTCTTTTGTAAATAGTTGGCAGTTTAGAGCGTTTGTCTAGTAAGTGCTGGAGTAGTCGGAAACGTCGGGCGGTTTCTAGTCGTTTCAGTCTGGTATGGGGGTTCCAAGTGAGTCGTTTGTCAAGGTGGAGTCCTGGATTTGGTCAACAGGGATACGTGGGGTATTGTTAAAGGATACTGTAGGACAGGAAGTCATAGGTTTACGACGTTGCTTAAAAATAATTCAGTCTTTACTAAGATATCAACGCCTAATTTTTCCAGGCGGCCAGAAACGTCAATCAACGCTGTGGTAAGAATGGCATTAATGAGCTCACTGTCCAACCGTGGATCAAAAAAGTTCGGAGGACTTCAGTCTTGAAGATAAAGGAGGTTTTGGAAGGACTTCCTCTCTTGATGACGATGTTCTGCTGGCTTTGAGAGAAGAAACTGTTCGAGAACTTGCAGAGAAACTTAACCTCAGCAAATCGACCCTCGATGACCACCTCAAGGAGATGGGAAAGGTAAAAAATCTTGAAAGTTGGGTTCTATAAACCTTAAACGACTGCCAAAAAAAACAAACAAACAGCGTAATGAAGTTTGTGCTACACTTCTTTGCCAAAACAAAAACGACCATTCTATATCCAGAATTGTTACTTATGATAAAAAGTGGATACTTTACGATAACAATAAACGTTCTGGACAGTGACTCGACAAAAGAGAAGGAGCAGAACATTTTCTAAAAAAACTCATATAAAAAAAAAGGTAATGAAATGAAATGAAAATATTTTTTTATTATCCTGGGACTGTTGTCCCTTTAGGACAAATTACAGATACAGATGCCTGTCTGGCCATAGATAAAATTAATTATTTACATTTATTATTAAGATTAAGATTTTGAAAAAATAATAAAACAAAAAATATAACTATTACACTAAAAACATTTTCATATGTATAATACAAACTATATAATAAAATAACATAGCATAAGTAAAGAAAATAATTTCTGGGTGGTTACTGTTTGGTTGGCTTTATTTCGTTTGATACACCACAGCTTCTTTATTGTAACTAAATCAATGCAATGCATCAGGAATTGGCAATAATGAAGCCATTTTTGGTCAATCAGAAGGGGTCCATTTTGTTGCCTGACAACGCCCGGTCATAAGTGTCACATGTGACGTCACAAAAACTGTTGGAGGTGGATATGAAGTTCTACCACATCCACCCTACTCTCTGAACATTTCACCCACGGATTATCATTTTTGTTAAGGGTTATCATGAGTTTATCAATTCTAAAGATGGAAAATTCTATTCCTAGGGAATAGACAAATTGCAAACACGTTAGCAGAAATGTATTGGTAATATAGAGACTATTTTGGTTAAATAAAACATATCATGCAGAGGAACCACGCTGCAGAGAAAGAAGACATTGGATATTCAAGCAACACTAAATTTATCAACTATAAACGAATTTCTGGAAAAACGAAAAAAATCATTTTTCGAAAAATCCCAACAATTCGCAAACCCTCTTTACAACAACTTATTACCAGCCCAAATTCCAAAACGTTGACAACAAATCTCATGAGATATATGTTTTATTAATTTAGTTGTAAGCTCTAGAGGATAAGGTCAACTCAAGCCTGAGGTGAGCCCCATCACCTTTATATTGCAGAGGAAGAACAAAGTACTCATAAACGACAAAAAAATCAAAAAATACACCTTACAATGCTTTTACGCAGTAAAAGGACTACTATGAAAACAAAGAAAAGGCCCCAAGTGAAAAATAAATAAAAGGGGATATGAAAAAAAAAAAAAAAACTAAGACATTTGAATATTCCTTTATTGCCCGATCCCCTGCCTTCTGGAATTCCTTGCCATCTGATATCTGCCATGCCTTCCATGTCCACATTTAAATATCATATCTACCAATTCCTTCTGACACCCCAAAATGACGTTATACAATGAAATAAATATTGCGAAACAGATTTTGACTTAGATGAATGGTTGTTAAAATTGATTGAGTTTTAATTTTAAAAATCAATCCATGCTTACATTATTTTGTTTTGTTTTTTCATTTAAATGTTGTTGTTTTTTTCAAAATGGTGTTATTTTTACTTGTGATATACTTTTACTGTATATTTTCTTTAATATTGATTAATGAAATTTATGATCAGATGTAGTTTTTATTTTTTTGTTTATAACTGTTATTCATAAGAGACCTCGTTCCAGAATAAAGTTTACTTTCTATCCATCTATCTATGTATTTGGATAGCTTGGTGAGATGTCAATAGAATATTTTTTTTCTCGTTATTTCTGCATATATGTGATCTTTTTCATTTCCGGTGATACCTGAATAGGCTAAACGTTGTCATATTAACTGTTCACCTATATGTTAGAGACTTACGGCTTTATAGTTTGGATTGTATTATTAAGATGGTTATATACTTCATATAATGACTCGAGCATAGCGAGTTCTCGCACTACCATGGAAGTTAATGTTTTCAAATGTAGCACCCACTCGAGAAAGGAGTATTATGTAATACTACATAATCTTTCATATATGTTATTATGTAATACTATACTATTATTATATATATATTTTATATATATTATATAAATATTCTTTATTTAATTAATCCTAACCTGTTTTTCGGGGGCGTCCTTGTTCTTGGAGGGCGGTGAGATTAGCCTCTCGCAGTAGCACCCTTCTAGCATCACCACCCCAGATGGCCGGGCGCAGCTCTCTGAGTCGTAATAGAACAGCAAGTTCTGCGAACATAAAAGATAACATATATATATATATATATATATATATATATATATATATATATATATATATATATATATATAAAACATAAAACATATAAGAAAGTTTTTTTTTTTTTAATTTCTTTATTGAGTATTATAACAATCTGTCTGTTGGACATTGGTTATAGTGAGGTAGGATGACATTCACACCATATGTACAAAAACATAAAATAAATAGAACAAAATAATAATCAAAAGTATATACAATAGACAATAAAATAAAATAACCTAAAAAATAAGAAAATTAAAACTAAGGAAAAAAAAAAAAAATAACATGCATACCTATATACAATCAGGCGAGGGAACTACAGGAGAACCCTGCGCTACTCTTCCAACCGCGTCACTGGTACTAAAGCCAGCGGAGATTGGTCGAGAGCACAATATAAGAAAGTAAAAAAAAAAATAATAAGAAGAAGAAAACAAAATCCATCCATACAACAGGAAATGCCTACATGGGAAATCGCCTCCACAGTAGACGAATTCAAGTCCAAATAGAGCTTTCCTCTCTCTTGAATATTGAACTCTTTCAAAGAACTGAGAATATTGAAATCCCGAAAAATCTAAAAAATTTCAAATCAAGAAATATATGGCTGCCAGGGCTGGACATTAACCAGCGCTCTAGCTAGGAGAATTGAAAGATTTAGGAGAAAAAGTCTCCTTATTTTTTTTTTTTTTTGAATCCATGGACAACATTATACTAGAAGATACATTGAAGATGATAGTTTTAAAATAATTATATCAACTATATTATTTCATAAATTATGTTCTTCTCTTTAAACTTAAGACTATACTTCCATACACCTACTATCTTATACTTCAATCTTTCCTCTTCGACAGATTTTTTTCAGTTCGGCAGGGCTCGGAAGTGTCTTCAGTCCGTCCAATCTTGGCCGGAGTTCCCCAAGGTTCAATACTAGCCCCTCTACTTTACGTTATATACACTTACAATATACCTATAGACGATGAGATCTTGACAGCTACATATGCAGACGATACAGCAATCCTCACAAAACATCAAGACCCTACACAGGCCTCACTAACTCTACAACATCATTTGCTTAAACTACAAGATTGGTTCACACTATGGAAAATTCGACTTAATCATGACAAATCCAAACATATAACATTTACTCTTCAAAAAAACACCTGTCCTCCAGTTTATATTGACAACAATCAAATTCCTCAAACGGACACGGTACTTTACCTTGGACTCACCTTCGACAGAAGGATGACATGGGGCCCGCATGTTAAAATGAAACGCATGACACTTAACAAACGACTCAAACTACTTTACTCTCTTTTTCTCAAATCTTCAAAACTAAAACTAAAACAGAAACTGAATACATATACATACTTACTTAAGCCCATATGGACATACTCATCACAAATATACGACATCGCTAAAAAGACCCACCTTCAAAAACTTCAAACGTTCCAATCAAAATTATTGCGACTCATAACAAAAGCATCTTGGTACGTGACTAACAAAACTCTACATACTGACCTCCACTTTCCAACAGTTGACCAACATATAACGACCCTATATCAACGATTTTACAGTAATTTAATTGGACATAATAACAGACTTATAAGAGACATGGCCACAGCTGACATACCTCAGAACATGAGCAGGAGACTAAAAAGGCGTTGGATGAGAGATCTCCTTCCTTAGACAACCTAAGTAATTGGAACAAGTTAGGGAAGAGGTACTGCTGAGTACTTTCCTTCCCCATGCCTGTCATGTCATTATATCATTATCGCCATCACATTTGCTGATCGTCAACTTATTGTTGACAGGCGCAAATATATATTTTATAGACAAAAAAAAAAAAAATCTGTTTAAAGTAGTGGAAATAGTGAAGTTTGTGTGATGTTCCCGAGAAAATCCTGACACCGACAGACAGACCAATGACTAAAGATGTATTTTTAGAACTCAGGGAGCTCTGAAACGTATAGAACCTCCGAAAACCTCATATCGGAAATTTAAACCGATTGCAATACTTTCCTTACAAAAAAGATTTTAGATTAAACATTTGTATGAAAAATTTTATTTCATCTGGGGGTGGTAGTTTGATTTTACAAGGGTCACAACAGTTATTTTTAGATCTAGACGTTTTTCCCTTGGTTAAAACATATGAATTATAATATTATTCCTTTATATTGTGATATAATTATAAACATTATGAAATGGAAAAAGAAGCACAGTATAGTGTACAATAAAAATATTAGAAGTGTTGAAATTGATGTTGGACTTATGTGAAGCTGGACAAGTTGAATTTATGGTTTACTACACTTTCCAACAGTTGACCAACATATAACGACCCTATATCAACGATTTTACAGTAATTTAATTGGACATAATAACAGACTTATAAGAGACATGGCCACAGCTGACATACCTCAGAACATGAGCAGGAGACTAAAAAGGCGTTGGATGAGGGATCTCCTTCCTTAGACAACCTAAGTAATTGGAACAAGTTAGGGAAGAGGTTCTGCTGAGTACTTTCCTTCCCCATGCCTGTCATGTCATTTTATCATTATCGCCATCACATTTGCTGATTGTCAAGTTATTGTTGACAGGCGCAAATACATATTTTATAGAAAAAAAATGTTCAATAAACTCTTAACTAGTGTAATTAATCACTAAAGAAACATTTTAATGCATATTGCTTCATAAGATTCATCTTTAGGGTTCTTAGTGGTTTTCATGCATTCTGTTGGTACATAGAGTGGATGTGGCTTTATCCTACTTCTCGACGACAATTCCTTCTTGTTGTTTCCAAAAACCCTCCCTGCATCTTAGAACTCCTTACTCTATGCTCCTCAATCCATTCTCTCAACAGCAGATCTCAACCTATAGATTTATATATCCCCTCCCATAAAACCACTTCCTTCAGCAAATCCTTCGTCATTCGTGATATCTCCTTCTGGAACTCCTTATCCATCTCAATACGTTAAACCACGTCCATAAACTCCTTCAAACAACTCCTATCCAAATAAAATATTTCTGGTTACGATGAGATGAAGCTATTCACGAACTTTCTGGCGAATGTTGATAATTTGATAAAATAAAAGGGATCTGTACCACGGAATATATGCAACTTCTGAGTGAAAACTCAATTTGTACAAATTCGTTAGTTAGAACCTTTTCAAACGAAGGCAACGATATTTCTGACAGCTATTCATTGACTACAGATAATGTATTTAGGAAAAGTGCACGGCGCGGTTTATACAGTACCCGCAACACAACACGGTTATGAGGGTTTAGAGAACCCGTTGCAGACATGTACGTAAGATTTGCTTCCTCACTATTAGCAATAATAATTAATAATTAATTATTTATAAATCCTTAATAACAATTAAAACGTTTATATATATATATATATATATATATATATATATATATATATATATATATATAACTATATATATATAAGTAAATTCTTCGTACGATAACTGGACCTGGGGTCAGAGTACTAACACATGGAGAAGAATGACCAAAGAAGAAGTGCTTACAGATCACGCTAAACGGATCTATATTTTTGTAGGCCACCTTTTTTATCGATTTTTTGGTCAAATAATCTTACGATCCAAGAGGAAAGCAAATGGTATTTACGAGTTTTTAGTACCTAATTGAATAGACAAAGTTTCCCGATCTCCAGATTGAAAATGACCTAATTCCGAGGATTTTCATAAATAAAATATATGTAGGTTTCGATGAGATGAAGCTATTTACGAAGTTTTAGGAGGATGTTAATAATTCGATAAAATGGGGGTGTGTACTACGGACTATAATATTATGTTTGAACACAGAACTAAACTCAAAATTTAACGAGAAACTCGCTAAGACTCTAATAAGAGATGCAGAGCAACAATATATCATATAAGTAAAAGATGATATAACAAAATATATGATAATAAGCCGAAACTTCCACCCCAATAACAGGATCTGCGTAGAATCAAAGGAGGAAATCGGGAGGAAAATCATTCCTGAAAGTAGAAAAATTCAAATACCTCGGCTCCACAATAACCTATAAATATAACTCTCGCAAACAGAGCTTTCTTTTCCCTTTGAAAGATATTGAAGTACCCAAGGAATCTCAAATACAGGGTGTACACTGCTATAAAGATAGCTAAAGCCAGTTCTAATATATGGCTGTGAGACCTGGACACTAACCAGAAGATTTGACAGAAAAATCCTCTGCATGATGACGAAGCGATCTGGGATCAGAGTACTAACTCACGGAGAAGAAACAAAAAAATAAATAAAAAAGAACTGCTTAGATAAACCTGTCAATCAATATCCCATGATATGAATGCACGGATGTTAAGATAGGTGAGGCATGTATCTCGTAGCAATCCATCTGGAAGCCTCTACTTAACAATGAATGCCTCATGGTAGAATAAACAAAGATGCAACAGAGCTGCGTTCAGATAAATGGAAAGAAATATCCCAAGACAGGCAGAGATGGAGCTGTCTTGTTAAGGCGGCAAAAGATCTACATGGTATGTAATAGCAACAGAAAAAAAAAAGAAAAAAAAAATATATATATATATATATATATAAATATATATATATATTTGTGCAGAAATTTTCTTGGCGAATAAAATAAATAAATAACTAAATAAAAGAAATTTTTTTTTGTCAATCACTAATAGTCCGCGCTATAGACCCCTTTTCTTAGCAAATTATCAATACCTGTCTAAAACGTAATAACATAAACGGACCTCAAATTTTCTTCTTATCATGACCTAAAACTTTTTTTTTTTTTTTTTTACACAAATCTTGGAAATACAACATTTTCAATTTGGAGACCGGTAAACTTCATCAATTTAATATGGTACTGAAAACTCATAAACACCTTTTTGCTTTCAATTTGAATCGAGAGATAATTTGATCATGAAATCGATGTAAAAGATGGCTTACAAAAATATTGAGCCGTTTAGTGTGACGTCTACTCCAACATGTAAAAAAAAAAAAAAAAAAAAAATAAACAGCCAAATATTTTTGTAGGCCACATCTTTCTGTCAAATATTCAATAAAATTATCTTACGAGTCAGGTGGAAAGCAAATGAGTATTCATGAGCTTTTCGTGACCAAGCCGCTCCACGGCTGTAAGGAATATTTTCTCGATGAAACTAAACGTGTCCATAGCTCATGTTTAGAACACACCCTTCGTGTTGTTCTAACTTTAACTAAGATTACATTTGATTCGTCGAGAAGTAACTGCATACGGTTCTCGTGCGGCTTGGATGCGGTACGGACAACTGTTCAAATATCAACCTTTATTAGTTTTTGAGTGATTAAATTGTGCCCAGATTTTATTTATTTTAATGAACCAAAGGGTAATTTAGACCATTTTGGTATGTTTTTGAATCTGTCACGTCCGATCCTGGGGTTGGGACATTTTGTTTTTCTATTTTGCTCCTCCAGTGACGCGGTTGAGAGAGTAGCACAGAGATCTGTTAGAGTCCTGCTTTTCCTTCTATGATTGGAGAGAGAAGTCTGGCTTTGGGTTCCCTGCCTGATTGTATATATTTTATATAGGTATGACTGTGTTTCTATGTTTTTAATATACTTATCTTTAGTTTATTTTATTTTTTTACTGTACATAGTTTTTTTATTATTATTTTACTTTTGTAAATTTTATATTTTCTGCATATATGGTGTGAATGGGTTAATTTATCACTATAATTATTGTCCACGAAACAGAATATTATATATCTAAATTAATAAATAAAAAATAAAAAAAATAAAAAAATTGTTCCTATTAGTTAATCATTGCACTTACGGAGAAAGTTTTAGTATTTATATATAGTCAAATGTACATGTTACTATAAAAACCAATTTTCTTCGATTTAATTGGTATAATTACAAAATTATGGGCAATCGAATCAATATTGTCACAGCAGTGCCCAGTCTCCCCTACTCTTTATACATGACTTCATATTGAACATTATGACATATCGGACACAAAAGTATACTCATAAACGACATAGCTACTGCTGACATGACCATCTAGAGGCGACTGAAAAGAAGTTGGATAAGATATCACCTTTTTCGAAATAAGGAATTAAATAAAAATGCTGTTGGAAATAAAATGAGATGAAACCTGCTGATTGCTTCTATGATTTTCATGAAAACGTTAATATTAGAATCAGAATCAGTAAGTTAGTCTGTAATAAATAGATAACAATTCCTATGCCAGAGATCTGAGAGAATAACTCAGTTTCATAACTTATTTACAAGAAAAATATCAGTATTTTTAATTCTTTTATTATTTTATTTTTTTTATTTTATAGAATAATAATACAATCAGCCACTGTTGGAGGGCTATAAGTATTAGGGCTAGAAGTTCTCATTCATACAGTATATACAAATAATAAAGAAATAACTATAAATATAAAAGTAAATAAATAATACTGATAAAAAAAATGTGAATCAATAGGAAAAAAATAAATAAACAAACAAAATAAAATAAAAACTTTTAAACACATTCATACCTATATACAATATATACATTCGCCCAGGAATCTCCGAGCCAGGCTTTTCTCACCACATGTGGAAGGCAAAGCAGGACTCTAGAGATCCCAGTGCCAGCCGCATCACTAGTATTAAAAGCCAGTAGAGGCTGAAGGAGGGCACTAGAGCCACAAATGCTCAGGACTTGAGTGATGAAGCTGGCCATTGCCAGGAATCCAGAAGCATATTTACAATAGATCTCGCGGCTACTGCCGTTTTAACCTTCGAGGGGGATTGTAGGAATGGTGGGAGCTGGATAGGGATTGAGCTAGAGGATTTGGATGATGGATAAGGTTCTGGTGAAAGTTTGAGAATCTGGATGGGATGATGTCGATGACAAATTATATGTTAAGGTCATAGTGTAGGGTCTTATTTGTGACATAATATGGGCCATTGACTATTGTTCTACCAAAAGTACTTTGGACTGGAAGGATTGGATGCGTTTGATATTCGAATGTTTAGCAGTTCCCCACAGTTCAAGTCCGTAGGTCCAGATAGGTTTCAGTATTGTCTTGTAGATTAAAAGTTTAATTTTTTTTTTGTAATCTTAATAAAACGTGTATATACAGTCCGCGGTACAGAACCATTTTTGTCTTCGTAAATAGTTTCATCTCATCGTAGCTTAGATTTTATTTACGAAAACTCTTAGAATTGGGGCGTTTTCAATCTGAAGGGGAGCAAACTTTGTCTATTTAATTAGGTACGAAAAACGAGTTTTTTTATGCTTCATTAAATTAATTAAATTAATACAAAACGTCCTATTTCTAAGAATTTTTGTAGATACAAAAGCTGTAGAGTGCGATAAACTGAAGTCATTGAATAAGCTTTAGACAGATGTTAATAATTTAATGAAAAGGGGGCTTATTCATAGACCTACGGACTATGATTTATTATTGAATATAGGAAAGCAAATTAAAATAAAAGTTGGATGAGATGAGACAAATGGTTCATATAACGAAGCATTGTATTATTTGGGAGGTAGAAGCAGTGTATCCCCTGTGAGATGTTGAGGGCTAATGGGTAACTGATTGCATTATATCCAGCAACTTAGTTATCAGCAAACAACGTTAGGGGGCGCCTAACATCTCGCTTCCTTTTATCAAATGTATCCTCAAACCTTGTCTTGGGAATTCACTTTACTCCGCTTAATAAAGTGGTTTGCCAGTTTACATCGGCGAGAACTTAATTCCCTAAGGTACTATTTCGATGGTACTGCCCACAGCAGCGACCGCTTCATGCTTGTCTATTTCGCTGAAACTGCTCACCGTCGCGGCCAAATCATATCAATTTAGCGTCCTAGTTTTATATATTTTTAAATAAAATTTCTACCCTTAAATTTAATGGTTTTATTTGTATCAGAAGAATAGCAATAGATTTGATGGCGAAATTTCGATCTTATTTAATTAACACATGCTATTTTTTCTAGTAGTTCAAGTTGAATAACAAGGGTATGTTATGTCTGTACTATGAAATTTTAACAATCATCCACATATTAATTCCTACCTTTTACAAAATTATTGTTTCTTGTAATATTTTGAATATAAAATGTAAGTATTCATGGTATTAATAAGATAATAAAGCATTACTTTAATAACTGAGGTTTTATTACTAACTATTAGTTTGATAAGTAATTGTAATTATTACATAATAAATTATAATATCATATATTTGTAACGAAATCACAACAGGAAATATTTTACCATTTTATCAATAGGTAATCAGTAAAGCAGCAATTTCATTAAAACGTACAAGTAAAGTTTTCAATATCTGACCAAAAAAAAAAAAAAAAAAAAAAAATGGAGGAGTTTATATACTAAAATTCAACAAAATTATTGAGAACCGAACAAATATAATATTCACAATATTTCTCACTTCTTCTTCGGTGCATACTGTTTATTTTTTATCAGTCAATTTTACACCAATTTTTAATTTTGTCAACTTAATGACTACACATATAAATTACGATGCTTCGAGCCATTTTTAAGTCTAAATATCTATAAAATTGGCTGATAATAAATAAACTTGAAAAATATTATATAATATTGAATATTTATAGTTAATTTGTTTGCAGATTTGTAAGGATTTTTATTTATTTATTTTTTGTTTTACTTATTATATTGGTATACTTGAAAATATTTAAAAAAAAAATACACTTGAATATATAACGTATTTTTTTTAAGTTAAACACAGAGGAGAAGAGAGAAAGCCTTCATAACATTAGTATATTTCTATAACTTTTTCAGTTGAAAATAAAAACAGTGATTTCATTAGCTGTACAACCTCAAATAAAATTCAACATTTTTCACAGTCCGACTAATTCGCCGGAAAATGTGGTAAGATTAACACATGAAATTTGAGATTAGATTAAATCATAAAATCCTAAGATATGTTGATATATATATTGTTATGTTTATTTATAAATGGCAATTTAATTTTTTTATTTTATGCATGTTATTTAATCATGCAACAAGCATGATTAAATAAAATGGCTTACTAGCCGAAACGTAGGTGATGTAGACTTACATAAATATGGTGAAGAAATAATAAAACACAGCCTTATAGTTTTATTATTTTTATTAATTTTTATTTTTATTAGCTATTATATTAGCTATTATAGCTCCTTTACTTTACATTATCTAAACACATGAAATGCCTACCACCTCCGAAACGTTAATTGCTACTTACGCTGACGATACAACAATTTTAACAAAACATCGTGACCTCAGACTAGCCTCACTGAATTTACAAAATAACTTACTACAATTAAAAAATTGCTATTCACTCTGGAAAATTAGATTAAATCATAACAAATCACAACACATAACATCTATATTTCGACAAGACACATACCCACCTGCTTATATCGGCATGTTAAAATGAAACGAAAGAATTTGTACAAGCGACTGAACTTAATCCAAATCAAAACTGAAAATCAGAAAAAAACTAAACACATACACTAACCTATTTAAATCCATATGGACATATGCCTCACAAATTTAAGGTTCTGCAAAAAATACAATCATTTCGATCTAAAATTCTAAAAGACTAATAATATCAGCTGCTTGGCACGTAAACTACAAAACCTTACATACCGACTTAAGACAATCATCTATCGACCAACACGTACTCTCTACTCCTGATTTCATCTTAAACTACAAGGACATCACAACGGACTTATTAACGACACCGCAACAGCTGAAATGCCCAATAGGAGATGACTAAATAAGAGCTGGATGAGATATCTCCTTTGCTGAAGTACGAAAGTAAACCAAAACCAGGAAGAAGTGCTGCTGAGTACAATTCTTCCTCATGTCTAAAATGACTATTTCCTTTACTTTAACATCACATCTCCTTATTGTCAAGACTATGACAGGTGTGGATAAAAATATGAAGAGAAAAAAAATAGTTATAATAGTTAGATGACAAATTTCATTTATAATAACTAATCGAGAACGCTCAAATAGAAAATACAGTCGGTGATAAATCCTCTAAATAACCTACAAACCAGTCTTGTGGAAAATATAACTTGTGACAACTATGGACAAAACTTTTCCGACACGTGCAATTCTCACGTGTAAACCTTGGATAGTTACTAAAAGCATGACAGAAGTTATACAATTCTACTTATACTTTTGTTTGCGAAGTTTATTCTTGTCCGGCCATGGATTTATTTATGTGTAATTGGCTGCAAAGAAGGATATAATTGATGATAAACTTTAAATCGTGGTGTAAAACTATAGAAAGTGTTGATTATAAGTTCGTAATATTGAGATCTATCCATAGATATTTTGTCTTCAAAAGTATAAAAAAAGCTAATGACGTTCGTACGTCCTATATTCATAATAATAAATATATTTTAACATTTCATAATTTTCTTATTGCTATATAATATTTCAAACTTCATATTACCATAAATTTCAAGTTATATAATAAAACAGATCCTAAATTCGATTTTTACGGTCATAATTACGTAAATTATTGTAATGTCGTAAATCGATTGCTAAAAAAGTTTTAATTGTTTCGTTTTTAATTTTTTTAAAATTTATTTATGATATTTACAACTGTATTATAATAATATTTGTTTTTTTTTTAATCCTCCAAGAAAGTTGAAACGGCAGTGGCCCCGCAATCTTTTGCAGTGTTTATATTTGGAATTCTGTCAATGGTCAGATTCTCCACTGAAGACATAAGTGTAATGTGACTAAAGCGCTCACACTTATTCTACATTGATTTTATCACCAGTGACGAAGTTGAGAGAGTAGCGCAGAGATCTCCTGCAATCCTGCTTTTACCTCTGAAGTTGGAGGGACATGTCTGGTTTGGAGTCCTCTTGCCTGATGGTAAATATTGTATATAAGTCTGTTTTTTTATGTTGTTTTTTTTTAAAACTTATATTCACACAGACAGACACCGTTCACTACCTTGGTCTGACATTTGACACAAAAATAACGTGGGGCCCACATATAATCAAGAAACGAAAAACGCTAAATCAAAGGTTATGTATTCTGAGTTCACTTCTTTGGAAAAATTCAAAACTAAAACTTAGACAGAAATTGAACACATACAATTACTTACTAAAACCTATTTGGACTTACGCATCACAGATATTTGGAACAGCTAAAAAGGCTCACTGAAACAAACTTCAAATCATTTAAGCAAAAGCATTCAGGACAATCACAAAAGCGCCTTGGTACGTTAGCAACATAACCTTTCATACTGACCTCCATATGCCGACTGTTAACGAACACATACCTACTCATTACAAACGATTCCATGACAACTTACAAGGACATCCTAATACACTTATAAATGACATGGCCACTACGAATATGCCAGGTAGCGTCTGTAGAAGACTGAAGAGGAGCTGGATGAGGGACCTCCTCGCCTAATGTAGATATCACGCCGAGTGAGGTGCCGCTGGACACTGATCCTCGTAATGCCTTTCATGACATTATTTTTTCAATCGACCTCACATTCACTGGTTGTCATCACCATTATGACATATGTAAATAAAAAAAAACTTATATTCAAGTTATTTTATTTTTATTTATTGTATATATTTTTTTGTTATTATTTCGTATTTTTGATTTCTTCATATTGTTTCATTTCCTAACTATTTTGTCGTTTGTTCATTGCTCGATATTCTACGCGAATTATTCACATTTCCCGACTATTTATAATTATTATCATCCAAAAAAAATACTTTTAGCGCCACAATAAAAATAATTTTAACTAACTCTAGAAGTTAAACTTCCAATTAATTACAAAAGACTCATATACATGACTATTTGGACTTACGAAGTTGAACTATAGGGCTTTACTAAACCTTCTAATTCCTCTCGTATCCAATCCTTACAATCCAAAATCTTTCATAAAATCCTTAATGCTCCCTACTTTGTCACAAATAAAATCAAACATAATGACCTTAATGTTCCTTTTGTTTCAGATCTTGCCCAATCCAGATACCTATCCTTCCATAGTAAACTTCAGAACCATCCGAACCCTCTCGTTTCTAACCTTGCTTCCTCTTCAATTTCTGATAATCCTCCGAGGCATCTGAAAAGAAAATGGCTCCGTGATCTCCTAATGTGGACGTCATTAGAGTGCTATCATTGGATAGTTTCTCAACAAGTGTTTTCACGTCATTATATCCATTTGTTCAAATTTACTAAATGTAGTTCTTATATACAGTTGTAAATACTATTAAGAAATAAAAAGAAAAGAAGATTGGGCTGTGAGAGCTTTCAAGAACACATATATACAGATATAAAAGGTTTTATTCCTAACGATTCTGGTAAAACCCTATATATACATTACGTTCCCAAAGTTTTCTCGTATATACCTTCAGACCATTGTATGTATAGTGAGGGGAAGAAAGGTTCTGGCCGTATTAACTTCTTAACGGAATTTTATTGCAACCTTTTTCTTTTTCTTCGAACGAATCTTTTCTTATAAGTTTAGTTCTAACTTGGCTCCGATAAAAGCCCAATACATTGCATCAATTTGGTTCTAAGCCTATCTATATAAAAATATCTGCCAAGTAAGGTCAGTATAGTTTCCTAACAGTTTTCATTAACTAAAAAATATCTATATTACAAGGTTTTTCGTATGATAATAAAATCTCTGAGAGAAGCTGTTTTCAGAAATTCAGTAATCCCTCAATTTATACGGGTTTGATAATTTTGTTCTTTGAATACTAAAATCTGAAAGAGTTCTGCATTACATAAAGGGTGTCCCGTAAATAGAGGGGACTTTTTATATGAGTGAAAGCAGATCTTAAGATCTAAAAAAAAAAAAAAATAATAAATAATGGGCCAATTTTTTGGCAGTAAAGTAGAAAATTAAAGATTTGCGAGTAAATCACGTTTTTGTTGAAGAGGAAACGATACCTAAAAAGTTATTTAATTTTTTAAAATTTTATTTATGATATTTACAACTGTATTACAAATAAAAATACATTCGGTGAATGTGAACACAAGAATATAACAACATGAACCACTTGTTGAGAAACTACCCATTAAGCATAAGGAACATTAAGGTCATTATGGATGATTTTATTTATGACAAAGTAAGGAGCCCTGAGGATTTTACGAAGGATTTTGGATTTTAAGGATTGGATACGAAAGGTTCCATATGCTTCTGACCTGACCCAATCCAGATACCTATCCTTCCATAACAAACTTCAGAACCATCCAAACCCTCTCATTTCTAACCTTGCTTCCTCTTCGATCCCTGACAACTAGTGTTGCCCAAATACAAGACCGTGACGAGTCTTGGTCATGGTCTTGGTTTTGCGAAAGACTTTCTCAACAGTCTTGTAGTTACTTATTAGCTTATTATTACTGAGATATTACTGTAATTTTTTAGATAGAAGAAACTTAACTAAGCCCGAATGAAAAATCAGAGGAGTTAAATGCAAAAGTATATTGGTTATATCAATTATTAACATATATTAACTAAGATTGTCGAGTATTAGTAACTATTTTGGCTTATTTTTTATTTAAAAAATCGATTTTTTTTACCAGTCCTGGTCTAGGTCTTGGTCTTGATCTTGGCCTTGGTCAAAGTGCAAGACCAAGACTGATTTCGGGCAACTCTACTGACAACCCTCCAAGGCGTCTGAAAAGAAGATTGTCTCGAGATCTCCTTTTGTAAATACATTTTTAGAGTTCTACCAGTGGGTAGTTTCTCAACAAGTGGATCATGTTATTATATTATTGTGTTCACATTTACTCAATGTATTTTTATTTGTAATACAGTTGTAAACATCATAAATAAAAAATTAAATAGTTTTTTAGTTATCGCATACTGTTCAACAAAAACGTGTATTACATTAAAAAAAATCTTTAGTTTTCTACTTTACTGCCAAAAAATCGGCCCATTATTTATATATAATTTTTGTAGATCTTGAAGTCTAGTATCACTCATATAAAAAGTCCACTCTACTACTTACTGGACATTCTGTATGTAATCACTTTTATTAAGAGTAATTTTTTATGTTGTTTAATTTTCTGAAATTTTTATTGAATATTATCTGTCTGTTTCTCTTCCATATATTTTTTAAGATGAGAGAGGATCTAAAACGCTCATGAGTAGTACTTACTTTAAAATATTTTGAATAGGCTATAAATAAAATAGGCATCTTTGCGGTATGTTGACTTCAAAACGTTCTTTTTTTTTTTTTATACGCTCACTTGAAGTCTCTGTTTAAAGATAACTAATTAAAAAATAAAAAATTAAAAACATAAAAAAAAGGAGGTCCTTTTGAAAATCGACCCGCATCCTTTTGAAAGCGCTTTCAAGGACGAAAACACACACAGAGAGAGGGCACAAGTGGCAGGTCCTTCGCTATCGATTCGCTCAGAGATAAAAGCCTTCCCAGGCTCGCCGTTTTATCTTCTCCCTCCTTCGTCTTTCGTCCTTTCAATATTTGAATACTCTTCCACATTTGTAGTAGTTCATTCAATCCATTCCGATAAAGGTCTCTCATACGTTGAAGATTCTTATAATAAAACAAGTACCAGAATAAATTATATCTGATGGCCAATGAATGCCTAATTTAATCACTTTACTATTAAAGGTCTATTAAAAATAATATTGCTGCTGTGATTTTAATACCTCGTAACCTCTATGTCGATGAGTACAGTCTACAGTTTCTTATTATTTTTTTTTTTATTCCTCACTATCGAAGGTGAAACTATTCTGCATTTTTTTTTTTCAAAGACGAAATCGACAATTTTTCTCTAACTAAGACCTAAAAATAGTTATTTAAAACATCTGTAAATGAAAACAAATAATTGAGAAAACAAAAAAATATGACCGAAATAGAAATAAACATTAAGTTTATATTAATTATTAAAAAAATAATATCTAATACTTAGATAATTAAAATAGAATTTATTAGCTGAGCCTTCAATAAAGTATGAATGTTTTTCTTTTTTATATATTAAGTGTGAATGTTTTTCTTTTTTATATATTAAGTATGAATGTTTTTCTTTTTCATATATTAAGTATGAATGTTTTTCTTTTTTATATATCTATTTGTTTTACTTATGACTTATTTAATTTGCTACCAATTTCTGTATTTTTTTATTATTATTTTTTTTTTTTTAATTTGAATTCCAGTTACATTTCTATAGTTTTATAGTTTTTACCTTCGTTATATAGATATATATTTGTATTTTTTATTTATTTATTTATTTTATTGCATTGTATATATAGCACGAATGGGCCTCACTCAGCGTTAGTACTCAGTGGCCTTAAATGTGGCAAAATGTATTATTTCTCAATAAAAATATTTAAAAAAAAAAATTATCTGAGCCTTCTGTCTGTAAAGAGGTGTAAAACACTTTGTCTCGTAAACTTGTCTACAAATTGTTATGGTCTTCAATTTGGAAAAATTATTTCCACAACAAACTTGCCGGTTGCTCAATGGAGATGGCAGGGTTCGCAAAAAAAAAAAATAATAACAAAGAGTCAATTAAATATTAATAACTGTATAACGATCGCCACGCTATTAAATTAGTTGAATTTGGAAAATAGCGAAAACCATGAAAAAAAATAAATAATAAATAAATTTAATTTAAAAAAAAAGATTTGGACGCGGAGTGAGCTACGAACTCGGAACCTATGGGTTTAAAAACATATGTTAATTAACCTCATAACCTATCGAACCTTCTTACTCGGTTAATATTCATTTTTCCTAATCCCTCAAATAGGGTTTTAAAATTTTTTATTAAACCTTAAAAAAAAAACAATATAATACATGCATAAAACGTGAAAAAAACTGAAGAAAAATAAGAAAATAAAACTGGATATTATTAATACTAATGATGGATTTACTTATTTATATTGATTTAAATAACTGTTAAAGGAAACAGGAACAAGAAAGTAGATTTATAAGAAAACAAAGAAAATACAATTAACTTTAATTATCAAAAAAAAAAATTATTATAGAACTAAACATTAACCTACGACTATACAATAAACCAATTAGAAACATTTGGAAACAAATAGATAGGAAAAAACTTATATGTACATATTTATAATTTCCCACTGGTTGAACTCTGTCCAATTGGCACATTGCGTTATCTGAGGAAGTTATTATCTCCTCAAGTTGTGAAAATGTTCATTCACCAACTTGTAAAATCAAACGCCACTCGTCGCTGATAATCACAGGTTCATAGATAGGAAAAGAAAATCCGGTGTACCCCGTAAAACTAAAGCATTTCACACACAGAAATCCTTAGCGTGCCTCAATACTCTCTCTAAACTCTCTTTTGTTTTTCCTCCCAATCATATGTTTCTTATTCCAACCCGAAATAAAATGAATACTTAAAACTAAGACTTATTATAAACTTATATTTATTATTAAAACTAATACTAATTCATTAATTTTCTCTAACCCTCTTCGAGGTAATAAAATAAAACATTACTTTACGAACTAATTTTTTTTTTGTATTTTATTTTTATATTTTTAGAAAAAAAATCATGAACGTGTGTACGAATCTGGGGCTTAATTATAAGATATTATATTATTAGGTCATAATTGCACAGGACGCAGAAGATGCTGGATATATGTTAAGAAAATCAAACGAGGAATATCAACAGTGGGGACTAGTTGTTAATGCAGAGAAAATAGACTACATGCCATTCAATAATGAGGATATAGAACTGAATCCAGGATGGTTCTAAAAAGAATTAAACATTTTAAATATCTTGGTTCCATAATTGAAATAGATGGTCCATGTAATGCGGAAATAAAAAGAAAAAAATCAGATGGCAAAAAGACCATATCAATGCTCAACTCGCTATTATGGAACCGTAACATTATCCCCAAAACAAACAAAAAAAAAAAATCTGGTGCGCGCAACACACAACTTTAACTTACCGATCTACTTTGAATAGAATGCTGGGCTAAATTTTACAAAAATTTTTGAAGTGCATTTTAAACGGAGCTAAAGCTTACGGATAAGTCATTAAGACCATTATAATTACAAAATGTCTATTTAATATATCGACGACAGGCAATAAAAATCTATTCACTCCATCTGCTTTTATAAACCACAGAATGACTAACTCCAATTTCAACATTTTTGAGTGATGTAATTTTAGTGATATTTTTAGTTGAAAAAGTTATTCATGCAGACAATGAGTAAGTTGATACAAGAGGTGGTGATTGCAGTGTTGAAATATAGAACTGGGAATAAAATTATAAATATAGGTACTACTTTCTTATGAAAGATGTTCTTAGGACAGACACTTTATTAAATATCTGTAGAAGAAAGGTTTTTTTTTAGTCTAAACAATTAATAAAATATATTTTAAATTTATCCAAACTTTCACCTCTTCAGGGAAAAAAACTAGAGACCATATCTTTCCTCCTAATTGTCCGATTTTAACGATTTTATTTTGATTTTTTAGGAAATTCCATAAACTCTTAACCATATTAAAGGTACTTTAGAGGAAGACATATATGAACATTGGGTATTTAAGCCCTGTAAAGGGGATAAGACCTAAATGATATTAAAGACCACTTAATTATACAATGATACACCGAGTTTGATCAAAATCGTTAGAGTCATTGTAAAAATGTGTTTCAGCGTTCATATAAGGTGGCACTTCCGGTTAGCCGATTTTAACGGAAAAGTTGCTGTCACATCCGGCCTATATACAAACTTTAAATACTTAATATCAGTTTCGTACTACTTTTCGTTTATGAGCTAGACTGTTAACACACACACACACAGACCATTTTGCGACACTTGGTTATTTGAACTCAGGAAAACTGAGATTCAAAAATTTTTCACGATCGTAATACTTACTCTTACTATATATTACATATATACGTAAGTGAAAGTAAAAATCTACAATAATATAATACTGAGCATTATGACATATGGGTCAGATACTTGGTCCATAAATAGCAACCTGAGGAAGAAACTTCTAGCCACCGAAATGGACTACTGGAGACGAGCGTTGGGAATATCCAGAATGGATAAAGTCAGATGGATAATCATTTTAAGAAAAGATGGAGGCTAACGAAGACCTGGAATAACGAAGGGGAGGAATCCATGATGAGTCATGGTCTACGGGAAGAATGGACCTTAGATAGGATATTGTGGAAAGAAGCCATTCAAGTACTTTAGGTTAAGGAAACCCACTATTAATGGAAACACATAATAAAAAAAAATTATTGTTAGTCTGTGTGTTTAAAAAAAAAATCATCATTTTAATAAAGAAAAACAATATTTTCAATGTTCCATAATTTCAAAATTTAATAACAGACAAGCTGTGACGTCCTGCAAGCAATCACCTGTAGGGGGCCGCTACATCGATCGTTAATAATTAAAGCCTAAACGATTTGATTCGATTAAAATCGATTGGGCGGATAAAATCGAGTGCTCGTTTAGTGAACGGCGCCCGCGGATAAGTCAAATAATTCCGTGATTCGCTGGAGATCACGCTCGGTGAAATGTCTCACGCCATCGTTTGAATATTAATATTTTTAGTATTATGAAAATCTGACATGAATTTTAACTCCAGATTATTTAATAGAAAAGGTTTAAGAAACAGTTTTTGAAGTATTGTCATATCAAGGAAAAACGAACGCCTAGGAAAAGGACGTAGATGTATTTTGTAGTCTAATCTTTGTAAAATCTAATTAGGACTATTTAAACAGGGTAAATCGGGAGGGACGAGCTCCTGTTACTTCCTACTCTCAAATTATTATTCAAAGTTTAATTGTTTGGAAGATTCCAAAAAGTCATTGATGACAGAATTATATTCAATATCTATCAATAGGGAATTCCGTGATTATGTGATAGCAGACCTCAAACACTATTATAATAAGGTATTCTAAACCACGGTCCAAAAAACTTCCTCGTTTTACCAGCTTCAAGTATATATTAATTAAGTGGAGGTTTTTTACAGAATAACTTCACATTCTACCTGGAATAAAAACCATATTTATCTCGAGTATCGACGGGTTTTTTTTATTCTGAAAATGGAAATTCTGTCAATTTATTCTCATTTTTTTTTTTTACTTTATCTCCGTAACTAATATAGAATTATTTATACACGGTGGGCCAGACTCGTCTACCGAGCATGCCCCCCCTAAAACAAATTTTCCCACAAAAAAAGTGAACGCACTGCGCCAAAATTGCGTCTAAACATGGCGGACTGACGACTTTGACTTTATTTAGTGTTTTGGTCACTGAGAATCAGAATATGGCTTAATTTCGTTATAATTGGCCTTTTATTAAAGGTGGATAGTCATTGAATAACAAATCATCAAAAAATATTTTAAAAAATAATTGGCTTAGCTGATAGAAAACTCCACTAAAATCAATTTGTTAAAATAAAAAAAAAATCAAGTTGAAAATCAACGGAAAATGAGCTGAAATATCTGGAGAATATATTTCTTTTTCTAAAACATTGATTACTTTTTAAAATATTTCAAGTGGTCACGTAGAAAATGCGCTTAATCGGCGGAAAAGCGGTACTGGCGTAGGTGCCTACAGGCCTCTGCCATATCATTGAGCACTCATAAATGGCTTAGTTATAGTGCTATGATAACGTTCTTGGTATTATTATATTGATTGTATTAACGTACAAATATTAATGCAATAATTTAATTATAATTCTTTTTTAAATATTCCCTCCGAGGCGTCTGAAAAGAAGGTGGCCTCGTGATCTTCTTGTGTAAATTTATTTTTTGAATGATATCAGTGGTCAGTTTCTTAACAAGCGATTTAATGTTATTGTATTCCTCAGTGGACATTTAATAGTTTTTTTTTTTTTTTTTATAATACAGTTGTAAATATCAATAAATAAATAAATGTTTTAATATTACGTCCTTCAGTCTACACGAAGGTCGTTTAAGGAGGCCTCTGTTGTGAAGGTGACATAATTTTAATATTAAAACTTAATTCAAAAATACTTCGCTGAATTTCTTGAATTTTTTCTTTCACTTACATATATATATAATACATAGTAAGGGAAAATGTTGCAATCGTAAATATTTTCGAATTTCATTTTTCAACGCAAATACACATTTTGAGGTACCTTGAGTCCAAATAACCAAGTCCCGAAAAATGGGCTGTGTGTGTGTATGTATATGAACCGTGCAGCTTAAAAACGAAAAGTCTTACGAAAGTCAAATTTCTTATTTAAAATTTGTATATACTTCTTCGTTCTTGGTATATTATAATGATTGTATTAACGTACAAATATTAATGCAATAATTTATTTGTAAAAAAAAAATTATTGTTTTGTTTTTTGTTTTAATATTACGTCCTTTGTTCTATACGAAGGTCGTTTAAGAAGGTCTCTATTGTAAAGATGATATGATTTTAATATTAAAACTTAATTCAAGTATACTTCGTTGCATTTCTTAAATTTTTTATTCAACGTTTGCAATTTAACTATTTGTTTTGATATATTTACGGATTCTTAAAGATAAGTTATATTGTATATACTTTCCCAGAAATCAGAAAGTATATACAATTCAGTCAGAAAGGAAAACATACAACGAGTTTTTATGAAAGGCAAGTATTTGCACGAAGTATGAGGCTCTAAGCAGATAAAGAGCTATTTCTGTTCATATTTCCTTGGAGATAGCAATTTGGATGACATTAAGAAGGCGATGCAGGTTTATGATGGTGAAGACTATTTTATTAGCAAGAAAGATTTGTTCGAAGCAATTGGCAAGTCAGCAGGTTTGGACGAAGTAACCCGAACTGCCTCGCATACATAGGCAACAAACGTGAAGATTTATTTCTTCACTTTTTTGCTTCCTCACTACCGAAGGTAGGAAAGCATTGTATTCGTGCGAGAGGTTAACAAAAATTTTGTGCTCTGAATCGTAAATTTCCACTCGCGTTTTACGTTTCAGACATCAAGGATCAAATTTGGTTCGGTGTCTGTCTTTCCGTCTGTCTGAAGTCAAATCGATGTAACTGGTATATTCTCTACTGCCGTTAATTCAATTGTCATTAAATTTTTAGGATTGTGCGGGTTGGTGTCTAGATGGTCCCATATTAATTTTATTAAATTCTAACCAGCACTTCCGGTTACGCAAGCGCAAACGCGTTTTTGTAGATATGCCAGTATTACAGAAATGGCTCGTTCAATTTGGCTCAAAATTTGATAAAAGATAGGTATTTGTAAAAAAATAATGTTGGGTTAATTTTAATAAATTGTGTCCGTTTGTTTTCCCTTATATATACGCAAATGTGTTTTCCTTGATACGTCTATATCTCTAAAGCCGCAAGTTCGATTTGGCTCAAATTTTGAGGGAATTTGGAGAACAGTATAGAAATTACTAAGTATCAATTTCATTAAATTCCATTTAATAATTAAAATTGATACAAATAATAACTGTGAAATTATCATATGAAGTGGAAGTTAGGCTTTTACAATATTGTTGTGGAATTATAAAATTTTAGGTTTTATTAAAAATATTAATTGATACTGTATTGTTTTGTCGATTCTAAACGTTATGGCATAACAGTTACTACCGTTTCTTAGATTTCGTGTAATTTTCAGTAAATTTAAAGTAATTTTTACTCTGAGCTTGTAAAAAAACGTAAAAACGTGTTTCCTCCTTAAATATAAAATTTGTTTAAACTTCACCTATATTTTTATATTTTCTAGCTTAATGGGTTTTTTTCTGGCTGAAGAAACGTATTGTTCTCGTTAACCCCCAACAAACAAATTGAGTTTTTCCTATGGATTTTCATCTTTCATCTATTTTACGAGTGAATACATACCTGTTAAATATATATCATTACTATTAATGCAAAAGATTGTATGTAAATATTATAAACTTTTATTATATTTGTGCTAAAGGTGACATTTTGTAGTCTGCAACTGATATAAGTTGAGTTCCAGAGTTGAGCTGTGGGACTCCACTAAAACATCGAATTCTTCTTATAATCCTCACTGCTCCTTACTCTGTCACAAATAAAATCATCCATAACGACCTTAATGTTCAAGATTGGGCCCAATCCAGATAACTATCCTTCCATAATAAACTTCAGAACCATCCAAATTCTCTCGTCTCTAACCTTGCTTTCTCTTCGATCCCTGATAAACCTACGAGGCGTCTGAAGAGAAGATGGCCTCTAGACCTCCTTTTGTAAATACATTTTTAGAGTGCTACCAGTGGTTAGTTTCTCAACAAGTGGTTTCATGTTATTATATTCTTGTGTTCCAATTTACTGAATTTTTTGCTTCCTCACTACCGAAGGTAGGGAAGCATTGTGTTCGTGCGAGAAATTAAAAAAAATTTTTTGCTCAGAATCGAAAATTTTCACTCGCGTTTTACGTTTCAGACATCAAGGATCAAATTTGGTTCGGTGTCTGTCTGTCTGTCTGTCTGTCTGTCTGTCTGTCTGTCAGTCTGTCTGTCTGTCTGTCTGTAGTCAAATCGATGTGACGGGCATATCACCTAGTACCGTTCATCCAATCTTCATGATATTTTCAGGGATTATGCTGATCGGTACCTAGATGGTCCCATATCAATTTTATCAAATTCCACCCAGCACTTCCGCTTACGCACGCGCAAACGTATATTTTTAGATATGCCAATATTTCAGAAAGGGCTCGTTCGATTTGGCTCAAAGTTAGATAAAAGGTAGACTTTGGTGAAAAAATAATGTAGTGTCAATTTCATTGAATTGCGTCCAACACTTTCTCTTATATGTGCACTACTAGTCCGCCATCCGCCGTCCGCGCATTTTTTCTGAAACTACTAGACCGATTTTTTTCGAAGTTGGATATTAAATCAGAGGTCACCCGAGGATCATCCTCCTTCAACGACATTACTATTCGCCTTCTAGTTTCAAAATGACGGCCGAAAAACCTGCGTTGCTATAGACTGTAGCGCCTAAACGAATGAACCGATTTTGATGAAACTTCGCTAAAGTCATTTTCTCTACGCCCTCTAAATTTATCTATACTACATACTTCAACGAAAAGAAGCTCAAAAAAAGTTACGAGGGATGATAAAATTAAATTCCGAATAACTCAAGAAGTATACGCAGTTATGTCAATATTGTATATGGGTTTTTAGAAGTTTACGGAATTTCTTAAAAAAAAAAAAAAAAATCGTCAAAATCGGACAATTAGGAGCAAAGATATCGTCTCTAGTTTTTTTAGATGTTCTATTGCAAAAGGTTTATCTTTTTTTTGATTTCTGAATGTGTTACTGAAGTAATGCTATTTTTTTTTATCATATTTTTAATGATTAAAAATGATTTTAGTCCAATAATTAGAATCACCTTTTATTTATTTTTCTTTATAACTAGGAATTTAATGTTACTTTATATGTATAATTGTTTGGAAATAATATACCAAAGAGAAATAATTTGCAGTGGTTTTTTTCAAATTGATTATCGTTATATATATATATATATTTAAATCTTTCGTGCTGAAGCCCCTCCTCCAAAATTAAATCTTGATTCGATAATGTATATACTATTATTAGAGCATAAGTTCGTATGTAATAATTTTCAACTTTAATTCTATGTGTATTAAAGGTGATATTTTGTAGTCTGCAACTGATATAAGTAGTCTGCTACTATGGAAAATAGCAGATGAAAATAAAATATGAAATTATTCTAATAAAGCATAAAGAAATATTGAATTTTTATGCACTCTTGTAAAACAATAAATAAATTTATACATAAGACCTTTTGAACTAACAGTATTGAATTTCATGTTCAGAATGCATTTTTTTTTTTTTATTAAGCATAATCAAGTATGGAATATTCAAATACGACCCTCTGTTGTTGAATGTTGAAGGGTAACTGTAATCAGCTATTCCGATTCTGCTTCTCTCAGAGATTTTATTCTCATTCGAAAAATTGTATACTTTGTAATATACAACGGAAACGGTGAGGAAGCTATACTGACCTTACTTGGCAGACGTTTTTATTTGTAATACAGTTCTAAATAAAAAAAAAAATGATAGTTTAGCACAAAATGGATGAAATGCTGGAAAATTTTCCTCGCTCACAATATCCAGTTCCGATCTTCAGTTTCTGAGATATTTTAATCCCAATGCTAGAACACTTCAATCAGTCGACTGGAGCCGACTTTACCCGAAAGAACTATAAGGATCACGACAGTAAAGGATAGATAGATCTAAGAAGACTATATATATATATATATATATATATATATATATATATATATATATATATATATATATAATATATATATATATATATATATATATATATATATATATTGATGTACCGACCTGGTAGAGGATGAACCACCTGAGCTGCCACTTGTTGGAGTCGGCGGTCCTCTTGTGGAGCGACCCCTGGTAGGAGTTGTCGAACTTGGCCCGGTCCGAGAGCATCAGCAGCTGGGCCTCGTTCACCCGCACGGTCCGCTGCATCTTCGGGCTCAGCATGGCTGCCCCGGCTTCTACACATCAAGCAGGTAATATATTAATATAATAATAAATAATACATATATATATATATATATTAATATAATATAATATATTACTATAATATAAATAAATAATATATTACTATAATATAATATATTACTGTAATATAAACAGTACATTAAAGTATACTAGTGTTTGACCATAATAATATATTAGATAGATAGATAGAAAGTAAACTTTATTCTGGGACAAGGTCCCTTATGAATAACAGATATGGAAAAAAAAAAATAAAAACTACATCTGGCCAAAAATTACATTAGTCAATAATTGGTAATTGGTTGACTGTCGTGGAAAATGAAGAGAAGAATAGTTGGGGTGGTCAGTCAAAAAGGAAGGCAAAAATAAATGATAATATTTATTTTTACATATGCCGACGTTTCTACCTGAAGTTCAGGCCTTCATCATGGCTAAGAAAATAACCAGATAACAAGGTATGAGAAACATAAGTAATGATGGTAAAAAAGATAATAAACAATAAAAAAAAATTAGAAAAATAAAATAGATAAATATAAAGCAAAATGAAATTGTTAGAATAATGACTAAGAACTAAGAGATAAATAATAAAAACCGTTACAAAGTGTGGAATGATGAAGTAGGCATAATCAAAAAGGGTGACAAAAGTGTTACAATGGGAATCTTAGAATAAAATGTAAAACATAAAAAAGAAATATGAAGTTATATAAGAAATGAAAATAAATAGTAAAATTAAAACATTGAGAATGGACTAGTTAGATAGAAAATTGAGACATTGTAAAGTCTATCAAGATGTACAGATTAACTCTTTATTATATTATACATTTATAATATAATAAAGAGTTAAAAACAGAGAAAAGGAATGAAAGGAAGGAGGGAAGAAATTAAGAAAGCTGAAATAAGAAAGAAATAAAAGAAGTACTACCTGTCTCCTTAAGTGTCGCAGGGAGAATAAAAGTCTTTACAAGGGAGAGGGAGAGAGGAGAGATGTGTATTATATTATCATTTATTTTTGCCTTCCTTTTTGACTGAACACCCCAACTATTCTTCTCTACATTAGTCAATGTTAAAGAATATATAGTATCTTCAGTAAAATTAAATCAAAACAAGTAAAAATAACACCATTTTGAAAAGAAAAACATTATTTAAATGAAAAGAGAACAAAAAAGAAATAAACATGGGTTGATTTTTAAAATTAAAAACTCTATCAATTTTTACAACCATTCACCTCAGTCAAAATCTGTTTCGCAATATTTATTTTATTGTATAACGTCATTTTGGAATGTGAGAAGGAATTGGTAAAGATGATATTTAAATGAGGACAAGGAAGAGGCGGATTTCAGAAGGCAGTGGATCGGGCTATAAAGGAATATTCAAACGTCTTAGTTCTATGGGAAAGGATATAAAGGTCGGAAACACGGGATCTTGTTTTCTGGGAGCGGACCACGGGTTTTAACTGTAGGAGACTGTAGATATAGGAAGGGTGTCGGGTGTTGATCGTTTGGAATAGGAAAGATCCAAGGAAATATTGTATGCGGAAAGAAGGGAAGAGCCACTTTAACACAGATATTCATGAGTCGCTTAAATCTATCATCGAGTACCATCGGGATGCCTCCGTACACCACATAGCCGTAGTCAAAGTGGGGGAAAATAAGGGAGGATACAAAGAGCTAACGGATGGGTTGTGGGAGTTGGTGACGGGAGCGATGAAATAGCTTAAGGGTACCTATTTACTCACGGGAGATGAGGGCGATATGGGGTTTCCAGGAGAGGTTTTCGTCTATGGTGATTCCTAGGTTTTTAACGGAGGAGCTGAATGTGATGGGATGATCGTTGATGACTAAAGGAGGAAGGAAGGACATGGATTTAAGAAGAGAACTGGAACCTATAATAATGGCCTGAGTTTTCGTCGCGTTTAGATTTAAATTATTATTACATAAATTAAATTATTACTATAATATAACAGTATATTAAAGTATAACAGTGTTTCACCACAATTATTAATAATGAAGAGAAGGATGGTTGGGGTGATCAGTCATACATAAGAAAGCAAAAAAAAAAAATAATAATATTTATTTTAACGTCTGCCGACGTTTCGACCTGAAGTTCAGGCCTTCATCAGGACTAAGAAAAGAACCAGATAACAAAGTATGGCAAACATGAATAATGTAGGTAAAAAAAATCAAAGTAAAATGAAGTTGGTAGAATAATGACAATAGTAAGAACTAAGAGATAAATAATAATATCCGTTACAAAGTGTGAAATGATGAAGTAAACATAATCAAAACAAGGTGACATAAGTACTAAATTGGTAATCTTAGAATAAAATGTAAAACAGAGAAAAGGAATATGACGTAGTAGACATCCCCCTGTATTTACACCATTAGTTGACAATGTGTGAGGGAATGAGAAGCTATATATAATATATAGGAATGTGAGGTAGCACTGTGAATTGTACTCAATTGTGCAGTGGACAAATTGCTCATTGGAAAATCTCACATCGATAAAGGATCGAAAAGAAGAAAAGATCCGATCAGGTAGCTGGCAACAGATGGCGAGGACGACGCCAAACACTTGAGGCCTGGACACCAACACAAGAAGACGTCATCTGGGAAGAGAGGTTTACTACATTGAAGACCAAGATTATCAAGCCGACCGTTCACTTATATATATTAATTTATGATCAATTATCAAAATAAATTGTTTTATTATACCGGAGTGAATAGTCCTTTTATTTAGTTGTCCTATAGGCCTCACGATTGAAGAATAAACCAGGTGAGTCAATTCATTCAAAGTGTTTACTAAGTCCCACATTATATATATATATATATATATATATATATGTTCTTATTATTTCTTCTCGCACAGTGTCATAAAAGGTATTAGATTCCCAACAACAGTTAAACACCCTCAAAAAGTCGAAATCCAGTGCCGGGGTTTTGTTTTAATAATTCACGAGTGTAAATAACCCTAAACCCCGATATAAAAGCGGAAGGCTATGCCCCTATTCCCGCCAAAACAAATCATTTAAAATTAACTTTCTGTAGGTTATTTACAATGAAGTTATATAAGAAATTAAAATAAATAGTGAAATACTTTTTTCTTTCTTATTTCAGCCTTCTCGGGTTTTTTTTTCCTCCTTCCTTTTCTGTTTTAACTCTTTATTATATTACACGTTGTGAGTACATTTTGATAGACTTTACAATATCTCAATTTCCTATAAAACTATTCTATTTGTAATATCTTAATTATACTATATTTACATGACTAACTTTCATTGTGCATTTCATTACGTTTTATCGGTAACAATACAATCTCTACAAATTTCGCTGTAACTTAAAGTTCTTTACATACGAATTTTCTGGATTTTAGGTTACAAATTTTTTTACAAAATACCATACAGAAGAATTGAAACATCGTAGATTTCATTTTGTGGGATCAGAATATGCGCCAATACTAGATTGACCAGAAAAACTTAAAACCTCATTATTCAAAGAAATTGTCCTTACAGGTTTTTACAGTGTAGCTGTCTATATTCTAATAACGTATAACAACTTTAGCCACAATAGTAAATTTAAATAGTTGAATATTAAATATCAGAGCAAAAAAAAAGAATTATTTAATTAGGTTAAAAAGTAGACGTTGTGTGATGTGTCGCATTTCTTTATCCATGGGTAGGTCTAGGTCATCGAGTGATAAATTTCCAACACTTTTTCATCTTTATCAGTTGTTTATGGGACTTAATCTCTACATGTTTAGACACAATATAGCTAACAAGAATGCCGTACTCTCCTTTGATGTTTATGTTTATGCATATATATTATACAACATATCATCATTATATTTTATTCAACACACACCATCAGTGAAGCTTCATACATTACCATTTCAGTTTTATTTATTACCTTCGTTTCTAATACGCTTCTGTATATATATATATATATATATATATATATATAATATATATATATATATATATATATATATATATATATATATATATACATAAATACATAATATGTATATATTGTATATATTTCTTTGAATTGTATTTTATTTTTTACTTTTTGTATTTTAGCTGCCATATTCTACTTCTGTAACCCTATTACTCATCTGCTTTCGTTAATGTAACCTAAGAGCTATATATTACTGTCAGTTATTTTATTAATTACCAATACGCTTTCGATGTAACAGTAACATTTTCGTCAGAATAGGCAAACTGGAAGTGGTACTTTATATAATCGATTTGACACATTTTTACAATTTTCTCAAAAACGGCTCTAAAGATTTTGATTAAACTCAGTATATCAGTGTATAATGAAGCAGTTTTTAATATTATGTAGATTTTATTCTCATTGATGTTCTCTATCAGGGCTTAAATGGCTAATTTTCAATATTGGCTTTCTTTAAAGTACCTTTTTTTTTATTTCAAATTATTAACCATTTCACATTAATCTTCGATTAAAAAATTAGTTAAATATAAAATATAAAAAAAAAAATGATAATTAACTAAAGGAGAAATAAGAGATCGTAACGGATATTAGTAGTTCACCCGAAAGATTACATCAGGCTTCCATACGTAACATGAACTACGTAACATGTAATACAGAATCTGAAAAAATTATGTTCATATGCATATGAGATTTTCATAAATGTTATCGTTGGTATTATTTAATATTTATTTGTACAGATCACAGAGATATAAAAATTAAAATTTGTATATATAAGGGTATATAAATTAACAAAAATACCCATAATAAATTGTAAATAAATATAGCGTCAACTTTAACTTTCCCTTTGCCTGAAAATACTTATTTCTGATAAGAAGAGACTGGTGCTAAGTAAAAGTCGTGTGATGCGAGCACAAGATTTTTTTTATACAATTTGATGTGAATCTCATGTTTTTACCAAATAAACCTCAACTCAATTAATAGGATTTCAAGCCCATTAAACGAGGAAGTTTTTTTTTCCAAAATTGAGGTATCTGTAGTGATTAGTTTTAAAAATGGCAAATTCTATTTACATTTAAAGTAAATTCTGTCTAGTTTACATTAAAACAATTTTTAAATACTTAAATCTCTTTATAAATAGGCTAAATAGTGGTAAAAATATTTTATTAAAAGCCAACGTTTCAATCCGACTTTGCAGGTCTTCTTCAGGGAGGTGCGTTCAGCTAGGACTTTCA